>JAVXUP010005336.1:0-20160 GCA_033070095.1 Escallonia herrerae | reverse complement strand
TAAATAAAGGGTAGGAATGTTTTGGAGCGACTGAAGGATTCAGACGAATGAAAAAGGGCTTTGCTTCAAATGAAATTATTTTGTTTAGAATGAAAACAATTTCCGGTCGAATAAAAAACAAGTCTTGAAGAAACAATTTCACAGCTATCGGATTCGGTCGAATGAAAACATGTTTTGAAGAAACGATTTCACATTGTCGGATTTGGTCGAATGAAAACAAGTTTTGAAGAAACAATTTCACACTGTCGGATTCGGTCGAATGAAACATTTTTTTTTCAGTCGAATGAAACCTTAAATTTTGTTCCATATAAATAGTTTTCATATTTCCTTTCTAGTCTTTTCTTTTTGGTTCTTTGTTTCTTTTTCCTTTGCGATGGAGAGAGAGAGAGAGAGAGAAGAGAAGGCTTGGAAAGCTTTTGAGTTCTAAGGTGATGCTTGAAGATTTGTATTCTTAAAAGCTTGATTGAGGTAAGGGTTTACTTTTGAAATCTGAATCAACGATGGACCAATTGTTCGTGTAAGATCTTAGTTTTTGAAATCTAAATTTCTTTGGACTGATTTATCTTATTATTTTTTCCTTTCGGCTTTGAGCTGCCTCACAAGTAATATGTTTCTCAATATTCTGATTTATGGAATTCAATTACGGTAGAATTGCTTGACTTTAAATTAGTCTATGTTGATATCATTTGTTTCTGCAGTTAATGATTGTCATTACTTTGTGAACTATGTTTATTGTTCGATTGTTCAGTTATTTGATAGTATTATCTAGAGATCTTTGTTTTGGTCTCTAATCCATGTATTATGCGTTAATAGGTAACTCCATGAGCCATGTCACATTGTATGTGACTTTACTATTTCTGACTTACTGCATGGATTGGAACGTGGGCTAACTCAGCGGGATGAGCTAGAGATCGCGATCTTACTTTCTGAACCTGGTCTCACGTGTCAGTGATGGCATATGTGACCTTATTCTGAATGGCACTCTAGTGTCTGTTTTCGTAAAAGATATATTTTGGCATTTAAAATTAAGTCTGACATCTGTTTGTTGAAACTTTTGTGCCTCTGTAATCTCGTTTCATCAGACATCTTTGCATTCTTTTGATTGGTCCTTTGAGTGACCTTACTAAGCATTTGGCTCACTCCCTTATCATTTTCCTTTCAGGTGATCAATATGTGGGATTTGAATTGCAGGGCTAGCCGTGTGACCGAGAGTTAGCTGCCTTATTTCAGAGTTAGTAATGACATTTCAGATGTATTAACTAAGACGAGTTGATATTACTTACATTTTATTTTGAAACTCCGTGTTGAAAAAATATGAATTGTATAAAAACTTTAGGCCACTATGACAGTTATTAATATACTTTTGGGAATTATTAGTATATGCTCTGAATGACCGTTTGGGAGATTTTTGGTATTTAAAGGTTTTATGTCTCCGTTTATTCGATATTAAGGCTCAGAGAAATTCGGGGAGTGAGCAAAAAAATTTGTTCTAAAAAACCTTTATTTTGAAAATGAACCCCCATTTTGAGTGAGGGTATGCTAAGGAAAGTTTCTAACTTTACTATTTCCTTTTCATTTGTTTTGTTACTTTATCTTCATAAGACCCCCTCCATCTCCACTAACACTCCACCTAAATCAACCACCACAACAAAAGGACCCTAAAGATATAATTGCGCATAAAACTCCATAGTCCGGAGTTGTGTGAGCAAAATACCCAGACTTCTAAAGTAATGCTCCAGTCACTAATTAACGGTGAGAGCTTTTATTTTTTGGATGCCTGTTCGATTTTGAAGGGCAAAGTGTATAACTTGCAACAAAAGCCTATGTGACAACCATATCAGTGCAGTCAAAGTCCATGTGCCAAACATCCTCACAGCGAAGCCTATGTGGCGACACATCATCATAGCAAAGCCCTTGCCCCCGCGATTTAATCTATATTTGATGGGCATTGAATCAAGTTTGGTGAAGAAGTTATTTTATGGGGAAATTATAATGGTGGAGGTAGTGGAGATTTTGGTGCAGATACTGTATGTAATGGATGAGGTTCAGAACAGGGTCGGGCTAAAATTTGGTTGTTGAGTGGATGAAACGGTTGTTACGATGAGTTGGTCGCTGTGGAGGCGGAGAGAATGAGGTGATGGTTGGGGGGTGTTTGGAGGCCACAGGGTAGCACATAATGGAGGTGGTGGTAGAGGGGGTTTGACAACGGGGCAGCACCATGGGTCAAGTGACAAGACCGAGCCAGGGGTGTTTGGGTGGGCAACGTCATGACAGTGCTAAGAAGGAGGTGTTCGTCGTGAGTGGCGTCACAATGGGCTCGAGTGAGGGGGGTCAAGGTTTTTGATGTGGCTGGCACCTAAACCCTTAATGTAAACTCCTTAATTGGTCCCTCAAAATATGCTAGAGACTCAAAGGATTGAAGGTTTTTCCACCAATTAGTGGCTTGGGCACCAGCTTAGAAGTCCATGGTGGTGGAGACCAGAAAAAGGTATGGGATGTTTAGCGCACATGATTTCAAACTAAGCAAGTTCTTTGTGCGATTAATCCATTGTGAAATGTATCGAAATGGTTTTTTATAAGGATTCATAATCTTATTTTCACTTTATTCCCCACAATCATGTGGTCTACCTACAACACTATTTTCCTTGAAAAACTAATATCCACTTCTATTTTACCCCGTACATTTGCCATTAGCATTTCTTTTTCATCTTCACTTGGCAATAAACCAGGACTTGATTCCAAGACCTTGTGAAGGCTGATAGAGAAATCCTATGGCGATCATAAGAAGCACAAGAGGCAAGGTTTATAAATAGGATAATTACAGCAATATCCCTGAAGTTAGGGTAAGATTACAGTCAAAGACACTAGGTTTCAAAATGTAACAGAATATGACCAATAATTTTAAAAATGCATCAGCTGTGTCCATCCGTCATTAATCCGTTAGAAAAATGTGACTTTTTGCCTTTACCATCAACACGTACTTTTAAATTGACAATACTACCCTTATACGATATACAAATGGTATAATTTATAAAGATTTAAAACCTCATTTTTTAAGTTCAAATTTACAATCATAATTTCTAAAAATTTAAAACCTCATTTTGCAAAATAAGATTTAAAATCCTAATTTCTCTCTCTCTCTCTCTCCAAATATTTTAATTAAAAAAATTGAAAATTAAAAAAAAAACTCATTCTCCCCCAAAAACCCAAATTTTCATTCTCCCTCAACCCATATCTCACGCCACCGCCTCATCTCACTAAACCATAGGGATGGCAATTTAAACCCGACCCGGCGGATATTTGCTCCGCCCCGTCCCGTTAGGAGCAGATTATTTTGACTTTGACCAGGTTGTGGGGCGAGTATGGTAAAAATTTTAAAAATCCGTAGAGGGTTAGGGTCGGGTATGGTATTCTGCCCATCCCGCCCCGGTATCCGACCCGCATCCGCCCCAGAATGCTAACTTAAGCATTTATAAATCCCAGGCATATATATAACTTTCATCCAAAACCCTAAACTGTTATGTTTTCTCTCAGTGTTGCCGACCTACCAATGACTGCCTCCCTTCTTCTGATCTTCTCTCCTTCTCCCCTGAAAACATCACGGCCACCTAACCAACGACCGTAACCATCACCGTCACGGTCAGTCCACCTCCACCGTCATCACCATACCACGGACTGGAGTCTAGAGTTGATCGGCATCCACCGTCCAAGAGGAGGCGTGAATCTTTTCGAAGAAAGGATTCCCTCTCTGCCCACCGCCTTTGCCATATGCAACACAATCACCACTAACAGGCGTGAATCTTTACGGAGAAAGGATATTAGCTTGGCTTCACTCACTGGCAGGAACTCCAAGGAAGATTGTTGTTCTGGAACAAACATATTGTGATCAACACTTCAACATCCGAGCAGACCACAATGTAAAGTTAACATGGTACAATTTTCACTTACTAGGTCTTAGTACGTAATCCAATTTGAGATCCATTGAAGCAAGCTTTCAAAAATAATCATATCGTATAGCATCAGGATTTGACTGATGAATTAGCTAAACTCAGTGACAAAAACTATGGTACAGGTGTGCCTGACTTGTAGTATTCAAGGTTATTTGGTTTATGGTGATGATTCAAGATTCAAGAATTCCCCCTCTCTCTTTAACAGAATTTCTTCTCTTTTTCTCTGTTCCTCCTTTTCAATTTTGGCCAATTAATCCCATAACTGAACAAGCAAGGGCCACCGATATGCTACACCGCCAAACCCCTCACAGATCACCACCAGCCCTCCCACCGCAACCATGTGCACCACAATGATCACTTAGAAAAAAGAGAAGAATTCTACTAATTAAAGTGACAATTTTTCTGGAAAACTAAGAGGGGTTGGGCACGGGTCGGTGTGGTTTATTATGGGTTTTAGAGTGTTAAAAGGAAAGGCGAGGCGGATAGGGGCGGGGACGGGTTTTCTAAACAAACTTAGGATCAGTTATGGTATTGCACATAGATGACCCGGTGGCGGGGCGGGACAGGGCTTTAGGACCACAGGGCGGGTACAGATTTCATAAGATCCGCATCCGACCTGCCCCATTGCCATCCCTACTAAACCACGCCACCGCTACCCCTTCACTCAGCCCCACCCCACTATCGATGCAACCAGATGGTGACACCCATGCGATCACCGATTGCACCTTTATCATCACATAACTACCAATTGCACCTTTTTGTGTAACAGATTTGACCATCATGATGCGCGAGTACATTGTTCTTTTTTATGATTCTCGGTTTCTCTATTTTTGCTAGTCATAGACAGTAGATCTGGGGTTACATTGATTGTTCATTGGCAGAGTTTTCAGATCTGGGGTTTCGGCGTTTTTGGGGTGTAGGTGAACGGTTCTTTTTCCGACCATTTTGCCAGCATTTTGCAGCTTCTATGATCTGCCGCTGTCTCGGCTCTCGCCGATTTTTGGCAACGTTTCTTCTCCCAGTCCCCCGTCCCTCCCCCTCCCCCCCCCCCCCGCCCCGCCCCACCCACCCCTGTCTTTCCCGTTTTTCTCTGTTTTTTTCTTCCTTTCCTAGCATTCCCTTCGTGTTTTTGGCAGCTCTTTCATCCGGCGATTCCTTCGTATCCAGCGTCGATGGTTCTCAGGCTGCCCTTTCACCCCATCTCCCCTCAGTGGTGCGATTGGTGTGTGTGTGTGTGTGTGTGTAAGGTTGAAGAGGAAGACCATGGCAAATCAGGAATTTCAATTTTATTTATGGGCAATTAAGTCTTTTCGTCAAATCCGTTATATATTTTCGTATTCCGTTAGATCAACGGACATATGTGTTTTGTCCAAACTAATGGACACGCCTATAATTTCACCTTAACCTCAGGAAAATTGTTGTAATTATCTCTCTATAAATTGGTAAGTAGATTTCCCGTTCCGTTTGAAAGTAAGAAGCAAGGTCTATAAATTTATAACATGTAGGGTGTAGGATGGGGTTTCGTTAGAGGATAAGTTTGTAAATGTTTCCGTTATAATGCAAGGGAATACTTAATTGCATTGATTTTTATTTTATTTAAGAATAATAGATATATGCATCCTGAAAGAATGTTTACGCGATGCTAACTCCATCTGGTAGGTATTACAATTTACAATTGGCCAACAAAAAGCAGTTAAGCAACAGCAATAAACATTTACTTTTCCCATTCGTTTTTCTGTTTTTTTTTTTTCACTTTTTTTCCCTCATTTTTTCTTTTTTTTTTAAAGAGTTGGATAAGAAGAAATCCACAAGATAAACAAAATAACTATCCACCCATCAGAAGTATTCAACGCCAATCTGCCAGACAATCTCACAGCCTACGCTGACACAACACCTGTCATCGTGAAGACCACGTGCCTCGAACAGCTCATAACAACGCTTACGCACAGCACCACATAAGACCCTTCCCCTACCAGTCCACCACAATGTCGCCGAGTACCACTGGAAACCATCAACAATCAGATTCTACCCCGCAAAACCCGACGTACCTGTTCATCACTGCACAAGTCCACACCGAAAAACCACCACCAATCTACAGCTGACG
The DNA here is from genome assembly GCA_033070095.1 of Escallonia herrerae. NCBI lineage: Eukaryota > Viridiplantae > Streptophyta > Magnoliopsida > Escalloniales > Escalloniaceae > Escallonia > Escallonia herrerae. The sequence goes on along the minus strand of JAVXUP010005336.1, from coordinate 14,106 downwards.
ACCACAATCTCGTACATCCATCCATCAACCTTATCCAACCACCACACAAGACGCATCGTAACACCACCACCACACCAAAATCGAACCACCCTTTTTTGGAATGAAGAGGGGAGGGGGAACGAATCGTAGAAGCAAAACCCTAAAACCAGACTCACCACACCATCTCCTACCAGCGTTACAACCGTGCCTACAAGGACTAACCCATACCCTCAGACCACCACCCCCCAATTGCCGTGTATCCAACGAACCCCAAACAGCCTAACCTATTTACACCTCACACCCACTTGGCTCCGATGCCAAACGCAGAGAGAAACCCATACCCGCATGTCAGAGATAAGCCGCAGGCGACAAAGGCCATTTGCCACATCTCAACCTTAGAATCCCAAATGAAAAACCCTAAATTACCCACATAAAACCACACAATAAAACAGTGATTACCACCCAACAGAGGAAACCGGGAGTGGTGACGAAGATGGATATATATATATATATATATAGGGGGCCGATCCACACCCACCGGTGGAGAAATAACAATTTCTCCACCGAACCGCGGGTAAGAGCAGCGGTTGGGAAAAAGTTGCACTGACACTGGCAAAAAAGGCATGAGAAAATGGCGAGAAAATGGGGAAAAGGAGAAAAAGGACACCAACCGCATGAAGAAGCAGCGGTTGGCATTAATACCCTGCCACGTGGCGTCCCCCACACCTGCCACGTGGCCCAACCCCATGGGCCCTGCCACGTGGCGTCCCCTACCCTTGCCACGTGGCCCAACCGCGTATACAACCCGCGGTTGGGGCATGGACCCTGCCACGTGGCGTCCCCCACCCATGCCACGTGCCCCAACCGCAAGTTGTATACGCGGTTGGGGCGATTGCCCCTACCACGTGGCGTCCCCCACCCATGCCACGTGGCCCAACCGCGGGTTGTATACGCGGTTGGGGCGATGGCCCCTGCCACGTGGCGTCCCCCCACCCCTGCCACGTGGCCCAACCGCTTATACAACCCGCGGTTGGGGCACGTGGCGGCCCCTCCCCTTGCCACGTGGCCCAACCGCATAAACAACCCGCGGTTGGGGGCGATGGCCTTGCCACGTGGCGCCCCCGGGTGATGCCCCCCTCCCCCATGATGCCCCACGTGTTGTCCTTCTGCCAAATTATTTTTTTTGCCGCAGCCTTTGACCGCTCAATCACGGGTTTTTTTCTGTCTTTTTTCTTCTCTCTTCCTCACTTTTCTCTCTTTATAATCCCCTCCCCCGAACCCTTCTTCTGCACTCTATCATCTTTACCAACTTCCTTCGTACTTCATATCTCACCTACATAATCTCCACAACAATACAAACCAAAAAAATTTACGTTAGAAGATCGGTAGATTTTTCGATCTCCACAACAATAGCATTTCGAAGCACTTTTGATATTTTTCGATGCCAGGGGCATTTCGGTAATTCGTCGCCCCGAGAGGGGTATTTCGGTAATTTTACAGTGCTAAGTTTTTCGACGGACTTTTTAGTCCAGAAATGTAATTACAAAACTGAAATGTTGTTTTGAAGCTGATTTGGCGCGCGTAGGGGTGATAATGAATCACCGGGGGCATTTCGATAATTTGTCGCTCAGCGAGGGTATTTTGATAACTGAACGTTGTAACACAACTGGAGGAAATAATTTTCAACACTATGTGTATTCCTAGGGTGTAACACTATGACTATGTGTGTTTAATGTGAATACGAAACGTAATTGTCGCTAAAGGTGAAAAATTAATTAGACAGTTTTTTCACAAATTTATAAAAAATAGTTAGAGCGTGATTTTGCCAAAGTGCAAAACAAAGACCCTAGGTATTTTAGAAAGATCTGTATCAGGTAAAAATTTTAGATTTTTCCAAAGACTGTAAAGGGGCTAGCTGATATGGGGAACCGTGTAACTTCGCAGTCTAATTTAAAATACCAAGCTAGCTCGATTTCGTGCAAAACTTTTATGAGAACCCTAGGATGTTGGGAAGTTCCATTCCCCAGGAATTCGCGCCATTCCGAAGCCGTTAGCTATTTTTTTGGCCGAACGGGCCTTTAAGCGCTCGATCCGGACACCGGTTCGTGATTTTTGCGCGAAAGATCCGTAAAATACTTTTTAGATCAAGAATTAACTCAGGAGGCGTAAAATAGCATTTTAAGGCTATTTGATATTTTTCCTGATGCCAGGGGCATTTTGGTAATTTGCCACCCCGCGAGGGGTGTTTTGGTAATTTTCCCGCGCCAAGTTTTTCAAACAACTTTTTAGTCCAGAAATGTAAGTAAACCACCTGAAATGCTGTTTTGAAGCTGGTTCGGGGGCGTTGGGGTGATAGTGAACCCCCAGGGGCATTTCGGTAATTTACCGCTCTTCGGGGGCTATTTTGCTAGGAAGGATCCAGCTTAAAATTCATACCTTAAAATAACTTTTAGTTCAGGAAAGGGTGTGAGACACCCGAAAACTTATTTTGTTCCGGATGTTCTGAACCTTGTGACGCACCGGCGATGACTGCCAGGGGGTATTTTGCATAAGTAGCGGGTGTTTTGGTAACTTTCCCCCTTTAAAATTTTTCCTGATATATTTGTAATATAATTGACGTGACCCATTTAAAAACTTGACTTTAAAGCGGTTTTGAGGTGTTGGGGGTGTAGGGGCCATCGGGGGGTATATTGCTATATAACCACGTTGGCGCTAAATTCAGTGGGAACTAGCGTAATTAAGCGTTCGGAGTGGTGGGAAGTGAGGATTTGTTTTAATACATTGAAATAATGACTATTGCTAATGTGTTGGTAAGCTAGGTTAAAGATCCAGTTATAGTTTTGGAATGTAAATATTATGGACGCTAAGTTGGTTTATAATTATATTTTGTTCTTAGAGGTATGAATTTCAGCCGTAGACCTCATGATACATCAATCCTATACGGTGACGATGACCACGTCGCGAGGCACGTATTTGACGGTGTCGATAGGGGTGTTTTGGAAACAATTCAAAGCACAAGGCACCTTGAAGAGTGGGTACTAAACGAGGAACAAATACAGCTATTACACCGTCAAAATTTAACCATGTTCACCGATTGCGGGAAATGGTCTCGACACGACGATTGCCTTATATCCGCTCTAGTTGAACGATGGAGGAGCGAGACGAACTCATTTCACTTCCGGTTTGGTGAAATGACTGTTACGTTAGAGGACGTCGGATATATTTTAAGCTTAACATGTATCCCACTCATTTTGTGGAATTAACGGTGAGAGAATTCACAGAATGGAGGCGAGGGGGCGGCATGAGTAAGTGGGAACCAGGTCGAAACGTGTTAGGCATGATGAACGCAGACTATTAATGTCCCGCTGCTGATGCGAACCTTATCATGATACCTTGTCATCATGCAAACCACTGGTTCCTATTAGTTCTCCATCCAGCGTTCAGAACAGTTCACATATACGATAGCCTAAGGGAGGACGAGCCTGGACAGCTGCTGGCACAGATGTACAACGAGTACATCACTTTAGTGGTTAGTTTTTATTTTTTGACCTTGGCTCATAGTATATTGTTCTTGTTTCATAGGCTTGATTCTTGTTTTTATTGTTGGATGCAGACTACTGTCCTCTCGCTAGCGTGCGAACGGCCACAGGGGGACCCTTGGACGGTCGTGATGATAAAGGACCGACCAAAGCAATATAACGGTCACGATTGCGGGATTTACGTCCTCAAGTACATGGACTACATTGCTCGCTCGGAAGTGCTCAAACACTCCTCGTGGACTAGGAAGGATGCCTTGACGTTTAGGTATAGGATAGCCTGGGAGCTGAAAAAGAATGAAGCTAGACGCCTTCATTACCATTATCCTGACGTGCGTGGCTAGCTGCTGTGATGTTACAAAAAACTATACCAAAAAGAAATGTACATAATTTTTCGCATGCTAGGAATTTGGCGCTAAAATGTGCGCGAATATACCTTTCATATGACGCATTCGAAAAAATTACGCGTCTCGTTTTTCGCCGAAATTCATAGAAATTGGCTAACTAGCGTGCATGGGGTGCAATGAGAGAAAAAAAACTGACAAAAAAAATTGTAACTTTTTTCGGAAGCTATCAATTGGGCCTTAAAGTGTGGCCGAATAGGCCCTTCCTAGGAAAACCCAAAAAATAATGTGTCCCGTTTTTCGCCGAAATTCTTACAAATGGGCTAACTAGCGTGCCTAAGGTGTAATGAGCGAAAAAAAAGTGACAAAAAAAATTACAACTATTTTCGAAAGCTATCAATTGGGGCCTAAAGTGTGCCCGAATAGGCCCTTCCTAGGAAAACCCAAAAAATAATGTGTCTCGTTTTTCACCGAAATTCTTACAAATGGGCTAACTAGCGTGCCTGAGGTGCAATGAGCGAAAAAAACGTGACAAAAAAAATTACAACTTTTTTCGGAAACGGGATTTTAAGCTTCCTGAATTCATTCTTTAAAATAACTTTTCAGGTGTCTCACACCCTTTCATGAACTAAAAGTTATTTTAAGCACAAATTTGTATAATGTAAAATTAGCAAAATAGCCCCCGATGAGCGGCAAATTACCGAAATTCCCCCGGGGGTTCATTATCACCCCAACGCCCCATATGGCGGCTACACCACCGACAGTCTCAAAACCGCTTTGCTTACTACTTTTTAAATGTATCACATCAATTATATACCAAATATTTCCTCCGAAGATTTTAAAGGGGATGCGTTAACAAAAATTACCCCGCTACGTATGCAAAACACCCCCTGGCAGCCATCGCCCCAACAAACAACTCAGAAGAACTGGAACAAAATAACTTTCCGGGTGTCTTACACCCCTATCCTATAACTAAAAATCATTCGGGAAATTTTTCAAGCTGGTTCAGTTAGCAAAATAGCCCCCGTCATTGCGGGCAAATTACCGAAATGCCCCCGGGGGTTCATTGTCACCCTAACGCCCATCAAACCAGCTTCAAAATAACATTTCAGATGTTTTACTTACATTTCTGGACTAAAAAACTTGACACCGTAAAATTAGCAAAACACCCCTCGCGGGGTGGCAAATTACCAAAATGCCCCTGGCATCAGAACGATCTCAAAAGTGCATTGAAATGTTATTTTAAGCTTCCTGAATTCATTCTTGATCTAAAAAGTATTCTACGGACTTTTTGCCCATAAATCCCGAACCGGTGTCCGAATCGAGCGCTTAAAAGCCCGTTCGGCCAAAAAATTAGCTAACGGCTTCGGAATGGCCCGAATTCCTTGGGAATGGAACTTCCCAACACCCTAGGGTTCTCATAAAAGTTTCGCGCGAAATTGCGCTGGCTTGATATTTTAAATTACACTGCAAAGTTACAAGGATCCCCGTATCAGTTAACCCCTTTGCCCCGCTACGTATGCAAAACACCCCCTGACAGCCATCGCCCCAACAAACATCTCAGAACAACTGGAACAAAATAACTTTCCGGGTGTCTTACACCCCTATCCTATAACTAAAAATCATTCAGGAAATTTTTCAAGCTGGTTCAGTTAGCAAAATAGCCCCCGATGAGCGGCTAATTACCGAAATGCCCCCGGGGGTTCATTGTCACCCTAACGCCCGTCAAACCATCTTCAAAACAACCTTTCAAATGTTTTACTTACATTTTTGGACTGAAAAACTTGACACCATAAAATTACCAAAACACCCCTCGCGGGGTGGCAAATTACCAAAATGCCCCCTGGCATGAGAAAATATCAAAAGTGCTTTAAAAAGCTATTTTAAAGCTTCCTGAGTTCATTCTTGATCTAAGAAGTATTTTACGGATTTTTCGCCTAAAAATCCCGAACCAGTGTCCGGATCGAGCGCTTAAAAGCCCGTTCGGCCAAAAAATTAGCTAACGGCTTCGGAATGGCCCGAATTCCTTGGGAATGGAACTTCCCAACATCCTAGGGTTCTCATAAAAGTTTCGCGCGAAATCGCGCTGGCCTGATATTTTAAATTACACTGCAAAGTTACAAGGTTGCGCGTATCAGTTAACCCCTTTCCAGTCTTTGAAAAAATCTGAAATTTTTACCTGATACAGATCTTTTGAAAATAACTAGGGTCTTTGTTTCGCACTTTGGCAAAATCTATCTCTAGCTATTTTTTATAAATTCATGAAAAATTCTATAATAATAATAAAAAGGACATGAAAGGATATTATAATAATAATAATAAGGACATGAAGGAAAAAGGAGAAAACCCAACCGCCACACTTAGTGGCGGTTGGTATCATTGCAAATTTATTTTGTTTTTGTCACTAAATGTGAAAACTTAATTAGACAGTTTTTAACGAATTTATAAAAAATAGCTAGAGCTAGATTTAGCCAAATTTCAAAAAAGAGACTATAGTTATTTTTAAAAGATCTATATCAGGGAAAAATGTTAGATTTTTCCAAAAACTGGAAAGGGGTTAACTGAAACGGGGAACCTTGTAACTTTGCAGTATAATTTAAAATATCAAGCTAGCGCGATTTCGTGTGAAACTTTTATGAGAACCCTAGGACATTGGGAAATTTCATTTTCCATGATTTTGGGCCATTCTGAAATTTTTAGCTAATTTTTTGGCCGAACGGTGCAATTTTTTGGGAAATAGACCTAAAAAAGTTAGCCCGTTGGGCCAAACAATTAGCTAACGACTTCAGAATGGCCCGAAATCCTGGAAAATAGAACTTCCTAACATCCTAGGGTTCTCATAAAAGTTTCGCACGAAATCGCCCTAGCTTGATATTTTAAATTATACTGTAAAGTTACAAGGTTCCCCATTTCAGTTAACCCCTTTCCAGTTTTTGGAAAAATCTGAAATTTTTCCCTAATATAGATATTTTAAAAATAACTATGGTCTCTTTTTTGCAATTTGGCAAGATCTAGCTCTAGCTATTTTTTATAAATTCGTGAAAAACTGTCTAATTAAGTTTTCACTTTTAGCGACCAGAAATTTTTTTTTTGCAATGATACCAACCGCCACTAAGTGTGGCGGTTGGGGTTTTCTCCATTGTCCTTCATGTCCTTTTTATTATTATTATAATATATATGTGTCCTTTAAATGTCATTTTTATTATTATTATAATATATGTGTCCTTTTTTTAAAAAAAATGCAACTTGGCAAATAATTCCCAACCGCATGTACGGGTTGCGGTTGGGCATTAATGCCAACTGCAACTCCCACACGCGGTTGGGCATTATGCCCATTTTCTCGCGAGATTTTCATTTTCTCGCGATATTTTGGTGAATTTCTCGTGCCATTTTGGTCCTTTTTTGTCTTTTTCGTCCTTTTTTCCGTCCACGTGGCCAACCGCTGCTCTTACCTGCGGTTCGGTGGAAAAATTGTTATTTTCCCACCGGTAGATGTGGATCGGCCCCCATATATATATATATATATATATATATATATATATATATATATATATATATATATATATATATATATATATATATATATATATATATATATATATATATATATATATATATATATATATATATATATATATATATATATATATATATATATATATATATATAGGGAGCTGATCCATTGATAGCGCTAGCAAATGGAGTTAAGTTGCTAGCGCGATCTGACCGTCCATCCTGAAAGATGGACGGTCCAGATCGCGCCTTTTTCCAAAACTGATCCCCGTCCGCCATACTGTCTCGCGGACGGGAGTTTACCTTTTTGCCCTCCTCCCATGTCCGCGAGACTGTCTCGCGGACGCCTTTCTGTTCCTGACATGTGTCAGGAAAAAGGCGTCCGCCATACTGTATGGCGGACGATCTCTAGGCTGACACATGTCAGGGCCTGTCCCCTCGGTCGCCTATAAAGTCTCGGGCGTGAGCCCCGAGAACTGTCCCCTGGTATCTGTATGGCGTCAACTCTCTCCTGCTATAAATATTTAATCAGATCGGGGTATTTATATTATTGTAGCGGACGGCGTCCCCTCTCTCGAACATCTAACCTAAAGCCGCTACCCCATCTACGGCGACTCACATCTCCGGTCACCCACATCTCCCCGCCGACACCACCGTCCTCACCTCAACGACGATCTCGATGGCTTCTGGATCGGAGACCACCTACGCCTACGATTATATTGGCAACTTGCACCTGGTAGGCAAACACTTTTTCAAAGTCATGATGCCGGGATTTGAGCATGAACTTGTAGGCTATCCCTCTTTCTCTTTCTCTGTATTTTCGTGTGTTAAAAGTTTGATCTTTTGTTTTTCTTAACCAAAACTAACCTATTTTTTGTATTTTGTGTTTGGTAGGACATACCGGAAGCATTTACCAATCAATTTACAACAATTCATGATAGTGCAAGATTATATAGCCGCAAGGGGGCATGGCAGGTTGAAATCAAGCTGAAGCCCGGCCGATCCCAAAAAAAGGAATTCGCAGAGGGTTGGAACGTCTTCGTGCGCCAGCATGGCCTCGAACTCGGGGACTTTGTAGTGTTCGAACACCTTGGGTGGTGGGATTTTCAAGTTGTAATCTTTGAACGGAGCGCTTGTGAAAAGCTTTCGTACCCCATTTGTGAACCATAGTTTATTATAATAAAAATATTTATGTTCTTGTTTATTATGTTTTCAAATTTTTTCTTGGTTAATTGTGCCTTTTTTTGTTGCCTCGATATATTGATATATTGAGATCGTTGATTATGAATTGTACATTATTTTTTGGAAAAATTGAGATTGTTGATTCCGTCGCTAAAACAAGTCTTTGGGCGTCAGTTTATTAAAATAGCATTAACGTACTATGTCGCTAAAACAAGTCTTCGGGCCAATTTATTTCAATTTATTAAAACTGCATCACGGGCGCCAATTTATTCCAATTTATTACATTACGCCACATTGTATAGTTCTATATATATAGCGGATATAAGGCCCTCCGCTTAGGCCGGGTTCGGGAAGGTCGGGAACTAAGGCCCCGTTTGACAAAAAAATTTTCCCTCTTTTTTCAGTTTTAAAAACAGAAAAAAAATGTCTGGTCCGTGCCAACCATTTTCTGCGGTAAGTATATCCGCGATACTATATAGCGGACAGTTTGGACTAAGTGTAGAAAAAACTAAGTGTTGGAGAGGTGGAAGTAAGTGTAGAAGAAAAAACTAAGTGTAGAAGAAAAAACTAAGGCCCCGTTTGACAAATTTTTTTTCCCTCTTTTTTTCAGTTTTAAAAACTGAAAAAAGTGTAGAAAAAACGAAGTTTTGGAGAGGTGGAACAAAGTGTAGAAGAAAAAACTAAGTAGTGGTATTCTAGTAGCGGACGTAGAGAACACAACCAAAAACATTCTGCGGGGCCGTCCGCTATACTATGTAGCGGACGTAGAGAAGATGTGTCGTCCGCTACATAGTATAGCGGACGTAGAGAAAACTACCAAAAGTCTAGCGTCCGCGATACTATATAGCGGACAAGGAACAGACCCGCGAGACTATATAGCGGACGGCAAATGTATATTGTCCAGCGGACAGCAAATATATATATTCAAACCCAAAAGAAAGTCCCCCTATAACTTCTACACTCTTCTTCTCCCCGTGTTCTTCCTACTCACAAATATTCCCAGCGGCGTTGGCAAGCAGATCTGCGCAATTTCTTCATAAGAGCAGCTTTAATCCCCCCCTAATAGATCACGTAAGTTCACAAAATCAATCCTTTACATGTTTCTAATCTATAGTTGTGATCAATATTGCGTTTTATGCGTGGTTTTGATTATGCATTGAGCATGTGCTAGCGGTGATGAGGATTTATATATGTATGTATTTGTTCATGTGCTAGCGTTTGTAAAATCCGATTCCATAGTTTCAGTTGCAAAAAATGGAATTTATCCCTGGACCAGAAGATCCATCCGTGTTATACGACCAAGCCAACCATATCAGTACGCTCATATGGGATGGTGGAGTAAGATACATTATTTATCAACTTTCTTATTATTACGAACGTTGTTTTACCGTTCATTTTGCTCAAATTGTATTTATTAATAATTCGTAGGAAAGAGAACTTCTCACCACCGTAGAAGTATCTCGCGAGTTCACGAGATGGACCTTGAACAATTCCCAGAAAAGCATACTGCGTGGAATTGGGTTTGGGATTTTCACGCATGGGCAGATCTTTCAACAGCTTGACCGGGCCTTGATAGGTGCCCTTGTTGAGAGGTGGAGAAGTGAAACGAATACGTTTCACTTCCCGATCGGAGAGATGACGATTACCCTAGAAGATGTAGGGTTCATCTTGGGGTTGCCGGTGACGGGGCGGCCGGTAATTGCTCCTCCGTCAGACGCAACGAATAAGAGAACAGCGCGAGACTTCTTCACTTCGATACCCCAGGATCAATTTAGCACTGGTGGTATAAAGTTGAAGTGGTTGGTAGATACCTACGGGGTTTTGCCGGAAAACTATACGGGCCGTGAGCTTGTGGTGTACACAAAGGCCTTCCTCTTGTGGGTGATGGGAGCAATTTTATTCCCAACGACGTCGAAGAACACGGTCAGCGTGAAATATTTACCGTTGTTGGGTAACCTGTCGGAGGTTGGGGATTATGCCTGGGGTGCAGCGGTTCTTTCGTATCTGTACCGAGCATTGCACAAGGCAACGAGGCCCAACTCCAAAGCCATATGTGCATGTCTCTCGCTATTGCAGGTATATCATATAAATCATGTCTTCGTTATTGTGTTTTATTTTTGTTGAATCGACGATATAAATATAATTTTTTGATGTTCTCAGGTGTGGTCTTACGAACACCTTGCTCCCGGTGCACCAACGCGTAGGGATGGAACCGACAAAGTCTGGCCTCGGTTGTGTGCTTGGGAGTACAGCCGGAGGGCTAGCCACTACAAGAGGAGAGTCGATCCCCATCACAACATTACGTACTATCGAGGGGAGTTCGACCGTCTATCTCCGGGCCAAATGCGTTGGGCACCGTACATACGTTTGGCGCGACGGGTGGGAGAGTCGTTCGTCTTCACGCTCTCCGGGTTGCAGCGCACACCCCTGATCCATTTCGAGCTCGCAGAGTGGCAGCTGCCCGACCGAGCAATGCGCCATTTTGAGTTGGAGCAGGGTTTGCCAGTCGATGCCCCGGATATGAGGGTTAACAGGAACCCACCGGATGTCGGAGTGTTTGGCACCGCCAATGCGTACGAATTGTGCGCGGCCGAAATAGAGCTTTGGACTTCTTGGCAGGACACACTGGCGGCCATCGTCTCGGAGTCAGACCCCGTTATCAGCATCGATCAGTACGATGAGTGGTACTACCGCATCACGCGGAGGAGAGTAGCCCCTGTAAACTTTGAACGTGGGGAGAGGTATGCGCCTAGGGGTCAGATCGATGAGCGTATGGCATACAATCTCGTAAGTTGCCCAACAAGTCTGACTTGAACCAAATTAGTTGAATATAAATGTCTGATTGAAGTTACTTAATTTTTTATCTCTTTGGATGTAGGTTAATGCCTCGCTTGCATTCTTCCAGAAGTTGAGTGAGCGGAGGGATCTGGTGAGCGCAATGGGCGAGGATCTTTGCCAACAGGCTGCGACATTGGCTTTAGGCTGCGGGAATTTTTTACGCCAAGCATCGGGCCAGTCTTCGGGAGTAAGCCCGGGAATGGGTTATACGGGCGTCAGCCAGGGATACGGTGATCCCTCTGGACAGGCTTCAGGGGTGAGTCAGGGAGTTGTTGGTACCTCTGAAGCGGGGATGGGACAGGCTCAAGCGTCGTGGGGCGATTACAGCGGCCCCTCCTTCAATTTGTTCCCGGAACCCCTCTCTCAAGTCACGCAAGACTTTCCTTTCGGAAACTACGGTTTCTCCGAGGCACTGCCCATTGTCCCGTGGGCGGGACCAGTTGGCGGCCCCGAAGGGGAATATCAGCCGGCCGAAGAAGGAATTGGAGGCCAATATCCCCCGATCGACCCCCGAGGGCAATATCCGAAAGGGCATCCAGCCAGGCCCCTAAAGCCGCATAAATGCGATATAATCCGAGCCCGTTATTTTAGCGGGGCCCCCCAAGACGGAGCGTCGTATGACGTGGATCACCCCGAGGGCTTGGATTACAATGCCTCTTGGACAGAGATCGCCTCGCTGGCGCCGGGATCTTGGTTAGACAGCGGTGTCATCTCGCACTACGTGCAAATTCTGAGGCGAAGGTGTCGGGAGCATCCAGACATCGGTCTGCGCGTGTTTATCTTGGATGCTTTTTTCCATCAGCTCCTAGTACAAGAGTGGCACGACTGGGGCAATGCAAGGAAGGGGAGAGGCATGGCCCAGTGGAAACCGTCCCCTAACCTACAAGCATATCTTGCTAGGGATAGTCCAGTGAGCGCAAGTGTTGCCGACGTGTTTCTAATCCCCTTTTTAGGGAATGCGCACTGGTACTTGGTTTGCTACGAACCATTACAGAGCACGGTTTCAGTCGTCGACAGTCTCTACGACGATACCGACGTGATGCCTGTGATTGATATGTACCGAGGCATAGGCCAGTTGGATGCCATGGTAAGATCCTGTTTCCTTCTTGTTGTAACTTGCATATTATAAAACTGATTAATCTTATTTTGCTAGCTATGTTTAATGCTTATTATGGTTCTCGCAGAATCTTTTTGCTGCCCTGGTCAATGGTAGGCGTCGGGAGAAGGTATCGCGCAGGCCGGTCCTCATTTTCCGATTAAAGAGGAGTAGGCCCAAGCAACATAATTCCTCGGACTGCGGCGTCTTCCTCTGCATGTACATGGATTACATTTGCCGGTCTGAGAGCCTCAAGAAGACTGTCTGGAGCGAAGAATGCATACAAGACTTTAGGTATAGGATTGCTTGGCAAATTATAAATGGCCGGCCTAGAGCTATTAGGTTTATTGTAAATCCGTGTAAGGAACATAATTCCTGCGAGAGATGATGTTCCCCAATTCACATTGTAACGTTACAACACTTTTTTAACCCAAAAAATTTATTGAATGCGATTGATTTTATTGACCAATGTGATTTAACGGTGGGAAACCAAGTGTTGGATATCTGCTAGAGGGCAAGTGTTCAAAAAATAACAAAGTGATCGATAATATGTGTATCTGCGGGGCCGTCCGCTACATAGTATAGCGGACGCAGAGAAGTGAACCAAAACCAAAAAAAAACTAAGTGTTGTAGGGGGTATTCTGCGGGGCCGTCCGCTACATAGTATAGCGGACGCAGAGAAGTGAACCAAAACCAAAAAAAAACTAAGTGTTGTAGGGGGGTATTCTGCGGGGCCGTCCGCTACATAGTATAGCGGACGCAGAGAAGTGAACCAAAACCAAAAAAAACTAAGTGTTGTAGGGGGGTATTCTGCGGGGCCGTCCGCTACATAGTATAGCGGACGCAGAGAAGTGAACCAAAACCAAAAAAAAACTAAGTGTTGTAGGGGGGGTATTCTGCGGGGCCGTCCGCTACATAGTATAGCGGACGCAGAGAAGTGAACCAAAACCAAAAAAAAACTAAGTGTTGTAGGGGGGTATTCTGCGGGGCTGTCCGCTACATAGTATAGCGGACGCAGAGAAGTGAACCAAAACCAAAAAAAAACTAAGTGTTGTAGGGGGGTATTCTGCGGGGCTGTCCGCTACATAGTATAGCGGACGCAGAGAAGTGAACCAAAACCAAAAAAAAACTAAGTGTTGTAGGGGGGGTATTCTGCGGGCCGTCCGCTACATAGTATAGCGGACGCAGAGAAGTGAACCAAAACCAAAAAAAAACTAAGTGTTGTAGGGGGGTATTGCGGGGCTGTCCGCTACATAGTATAGCGGACGCAGAGAAGTGAACCAAAACCAAAAAAAACTAAGTGTTGTAGGGGGGGTATTCTGCGGGGATGTCCGCTACATAGTATAGCGGACGCAGAGAAGTGAACCAAAACCAAAAAAAAACTAAGTGTTGTAGGGGGGGTATTCTGCGGGGCTCGTCCGCTACATAGTATAGCGGACGCAGAGAAGTGAACCAAAACCAAAAAAAAACTAAGTGTTGTAGGGGGGTATTCTGCGGGGCTGTCCGCTACATAGTATAGCGGACGCAGAGAAGTGAACCAAAACCAAAAAAAAACTAAGTGTTGTAGGGGGGGTATTCTGCGGGGATGTCCGCTACATAGTATAGCGGACGCAGAGAA
>JAVXUP010005335.1:10000-20164 GCA_033070095.1 Escallonia herrerae | reverse complement strand
ATATATATATGTATATATATATATATATATATATGGGAGCCGATCCACACCCACTAGTGGATATTATCCACCCAACCGCAACAAATTGTTGCGGTTGCTAATCATTTCCCCCCACCCCCCATGCCTCCCCCGCCCCCCTCATGCCCCCCCCCCCCCCCATGCCCCCCCCCCCCCCGCCCCCCTCCCCCCCCCCCCAAAAAAACCCAACCGCAACTAAGAGTTGCGGTTGGCCTCTTATCCATGGCCCCTTCCCCCCCTCCCCCCACGTGGTGCCCCCTCCCCATGGCCCCACCCCTTCCCCCTCCGTGATGCCACGTGGTGTCCTCCCCCTAAAGCTTTGGACGCAAAGTCTTCTGCAATTTTTTTTTCTTTCGCAGCCTTTGACTACTGCTCACTCACGGACTTTTTTTTTCTCTGTCTTCTTTCATCTCTCTCCCTCACTTTTCTCTCTTTATAATCCCTTCTCCCCGAACCCTTTCTTCCACTCTCCATCATCTTTACCGACTGTCTTCTAACTCCATATCTCACCTACATAATCTCCACAACAATACAAACAAAAAATTTTACGCTAGAAGATCGGTAGATTTTTTCGCTAGAAGATCGGTGGATTTTTCTTTAAATATATCAAGTCAAAACAAGTAAGTAATTTGAATTTTCTTATAATTCAATGTTAATTTCAAATTGTTCTTACCAATGGATTGTTTAAATTGTGTTATGCTTAAATTGTTCTTACCATAGTCTAAAATTTGTGTTTTTTGACAGTTTTTCATGAATTTATAAAAAATAGCTAGAGCTACATTTTGCCAAAGTGTAAAAAAGAGACCCTAGTTATTCTTAAAATATCTATATCAGAGAAAAATTTCAGATTTTTCCAAAGACTGGAAAAGGGTTAACTGATACAGGGAACCTTGTAATTTTGCAGTGTAATTTAAAATATCAAACTAGAGCGATTTCGCGCGAAACTTTTATAAGAACCCTAGGATGTTGGGAAGTTCCATTTCCTAGGAATTTGGACCATTCTGAAGTCATTGCCTATTTTTTGGCCGAAAGCTTTTACGCGTTCGATCCGGACACCAGGTCGGGATTTTTTGGCGAAAAGTTCGTAAAATACTTTTTAGATCAAGAATAAATTCAGGAAGCTTAAAATAGCATTTCAAAGCACTTTTGAGATTTTCTGATGCCAGGGGGCATTTTGGTAAATTGCCACCCCGAGAGGGGTATTTTGGTAATTTTACGGTATTAAGGTTTTCAAAGGACTTTTTAGTCCAGAAGTGTAAGTCAAACACCTGAAAGGTTGTTTTCGTTAGGGCGATAATGAACCCCCGGGGGCATTTCGGTAATTTGCCGCTCATCGGGGGTATTTTGGTAATTGAACATTGTAAAATTTTACGGTCAATGAAGGAAATAAATTTTAACGCCATGTGTGTTCCTAAGGTGCAACACTATGTTTGTTTAATGTGAATACGAAACGTAATTGTCGCTAAAGGTGAAAACTTAATTAGACAGTTTTTCACGAATTTATAAAAAATAACTAGAGCTAGATTTTGCCAAAGTACAAAAAAGAGAGCCTAGTTATTTTTAAAAGATCTAGGAATTCGGGCCATTCCGAAGTCGTTGGCTAATTTTTTGGCCGAACGGGCTTTTACGCGCTCGATCCGGACACCGGTTCGGGATTTTTTGGAGAAAAGTCCGTAAAATACTTTTTAGATCAAGAATGAATTCGGGAAGCTTAAAATAGCATTTCAAAGCACTTTTGAGATTTTCTGATGCCAGGGGCATTTAGGTAAATTGCCAACCCGAGAGGGGTATTTTGGTAATTTTACTGAAC
Organism: Escallonia herrerae; assembly: GCA_033070095.1. Classification (NCBI taxonomy): domain Eukaryota; kingdom Viridiplantae; phylum Streptophyta; class Magnoliopsida; order Escalloniales; family Escalloniaceae; genus Escallonia; species Escallonia herrerae. The sequence continues at coordinate 18,336 of JAVXUP010005335.1, read as the reverse complement.
GCGAGAGGGGTATTTTGGTAATTTTATGGTGTTAAGTTTTTCAAAGGACTTTTTAGTCCAGAAGTGTACGTAAAACACCTGAAAGATTGTTTTGAAGCTGGTTTGGGGCGTTAGGGTGATAATAAACCCCCGGGGGCATTTCGATAATTTGTCGCTTACCGGGGGTATTTTGGTGATTGAACATTGTAACACAACTGGAGGAAATAATTTTTATTTTTATTTTATTTAATTCTATGACTTGTTGAGAATGATATACATTTTTATTTTTTAGATTTCAGTATCAATATGGATGCAACTGGAGGAAATACTTTTTGTGAAGGTTCTGATCCACCTTACTTGGGTCAAGTTTTTCAAACACTGGACGAAGTTGAAGCATACTATAGAGCATATTCGAAAACGATAGGTTTCGGTATTAGAATTAAGACGAGTAGAAAACGGGCGAATACAGATCAAATTTGTGGAAGACTATTTGAGTGTCATAGAGGAGCACCGTATGTACCCCCGGTTGTTCAGGTCAGTGACGAAGGGCCAACAAGACAAAGAAAACGGGACACATTTCCGGGTACCGGCTGCAAGGCCCATGTGTATGCAGTACACCGGAGAAATGAAAGCCATTGGGTTGTGACGGGAGTGGAGTTGAGCCATAATCATCAGTTGATGACCCCTAGTAAGATTAGTCAAATTCATCAACACCGAGAAATAAGCGCGGCACACAGACAACTGATATTTACAATGGACGAGGCTAAAATTCCACCTTCTAGAATGATGGGGGTTTTCTCAAGCCAGGTTGGGGGGATTGACAAGTTGAGTTTCAACGAAGTAGACCTTCGAAATGAACTTCGTGTTCAGAGGAGAGAGTCTTTCGGTAAGAGTGATTCTCAAGCTACACTTGATATCTTTAGGCACCTTCAGAGTGAGAATTCTGGCTTTTTCTATAGTCTCCAACTGGATGATGAGAACCGCATTAGTACTATATTTTGGGCGGATGCCCGTTCTAGAGCTGCTTACCAAAATTTTGGGGATGTTGTGACGTTTGACACCACATACCGCACAAATAAGTACTCTATGCCTTTTGCTCCGTTCACCGGGGTGAACCACCACTATCAGTCAATCTTGTTTGGCTTTGCCCTGCTTAGGGATGAGACGGAGGAGTCATTTACGTGGTTATTTGAAACGTGGCTTAAAGCAATGTATCATGTTCCTCCAAAGACCATCATCACCGACCAAGATCTGGCAATGAAAAATGCAATCGCTAAGGTCCTTCCAGATACTCACCATGGCCTGTGCACATGGCACATAAGCAACAAGTATCCCGAACGGCTTCACAATGTATATGCAAACCATCCGACATTCAAGACTGACTTTAATACATGTGTGAAGAAATCATTGACGGTAGACGTGTTCGAGGAGAGGTGGGCCAAGTTAATGGATGACTACTATTTGCACAATCATGAATGGTTACAATCGTTGTATGAGATCAAGACACAGTGGGTCGGTGCCTACACCAAGCAGTTTTTTGCAGCCGGAATGACTACGACCTCGAGAAGCGAAGGTATGAATGCATTCTTTGATGGGTACGTAGGCCATTCTTCTAGTATACAAGAGTTCGTACTAGAGATGCAGAAAGCTCTTGACAGGCAATTTTTCCTTGAGAGAGAAGCCGACGCGGCTACAGTTTACAAAGAAAGAGCCATAGTAGTCTTTTCACCTTTGGAGGCTCATGCGGCTCAAGTCTATACGAAGGAAATGTTTAGACAGTTTCAAGAGGAACTGCTAAAGTCGAATCAATATAGCATGACAAAGTTGCATGAGTATTCCACCAGAGATCTCAAGGTTTATGCGTTGACAAATGTGACGAATTTCGCCAATCCGTGCTCTTCGTCGGCTCCGAGGAGCAGAAGACATTTTACCGTTGCAGTTTGTAAGGACACCGGGTTGGTTAATTGCAACTGTCAACTGTTTGAGCATAAAGGTATACTTTGTCGACACGCGTTGAGGGTTTTTAGCGCCAAGAATGCTCATGAAATCCCTCCACAGTATATCTTGGAACGGTGGACGAAGGAAGCCAATAGAGTCCACGGTCACATTCCTTACGTGCCCAATGTTTCAGTTGATTTCGAGCAATCTGAGACGCTGCGATATAATCACCTTTGTAACATCATGCACGGTTTATCATTGGATGCAGCGTCAACATTCGATGGGTACAGGTATCAAGTTGAAGCAGCCGCACGGGATAAGGCTAACCTTGCACAGTTTAGGGCGGCATTACCAGAAAGAAGAGACAGACCGCTCAATCGAGCTTCACAGCCAGTCATTGACGGCACTAGCCTGCAAGGTGAGGAGGACGACATTTTTGATCCGATTATTTCTCAAACAAAAGGGCGAAAACGAGCAATACGCATGAAGAATCCGATTGAAGAAGCAACGGGTCAAAAAAAATTGCGAAAGTGTGCGTTGTGTAATAAGATGACTGATCATGACAAGAGAAACCATTATAAAGTGTTAGGTATCGAACCTGGCAGTATGGTCGAAGAGGACGATGATGATGATGAGTGTTAGGGTTAATGTTTCAGTTGTATAAATTGAACTTTTATAATGATTAAATTTGTGATTTGGTTTGTGGAATCATAACTTCCGAAAAATTACGTAGTTTTTTTTGTCACTTTTTTTTTGCTCATTGCACCTTGGGCACGCTAGTTAGCCCATTTGTATCAATTTCGGGAAAAAACGAGACACATTATTTTTTGGGTTTTCCTACGAAGGCCCTGTTCGGGCACACTTTAGGGCCCAATTCATAACTTCCGAAAAATTACGTCGTTTTTTTTGTCACTTTTTTTTTGCTCATTGCACCTTGGGCGCTAGTTAGCCCATTTGTATCAATTTCGGGAAAAAACGAGACACATTATTTTTTGGGTTTTCCTACGAAGGCCCTGTTCGGGCACACTTTAGGGCCCAATTCATAACTTCCGAAAAATTACGTCATTTTTTTTGTCACTTTTTTTTTTCTCATTGCACCTTGGGCACGCTAGTTAGCCCATTTGTATCAATTTCGGAAAAAACGAGACACATTATTTTTTGGGTTTTCCTACGAAGGCCCTGTTCGGGCACACTTTAGGGCCCAATTCATAACTTCCGAAAAATTACGTCGTTTTTTTTGTCACTTTTTTTTTGCTCATTGCACCTTGGGCACGCTAGTTAGCCCATTTGTATCAATTTCGGGAAAAAACGAGACACATTATTTTTTGGGTTTTCCTACGAAGGCCCTGTTCGGGCACACTTTAGGGCCCAATTCATAACTTCCGAAAAATTACGTCATTTTTTTTGTCACTTTTTTTTTGCTCATTGCACCTTGGGCACGCTAGTTAGCCCATTTGTCCAAAATGCACCAATAGTAATAGTAAGGCTAATTCAATTTTCAAAGCTTAATATCCAAAATACAACAATAGTAATAATAATCCATACGAACGTCTATTACATATCAGGATAATGGTAAGGAAGGCGTCTAGCTACACCCTTTTTCAGCTCCCAGGCTATCCTATATCTAAACGTCAGGGCATCGTTTCGAGACCACGTATCATATTCGAGCACATCCGAGCGAGCTATGTAGTCCATGTACTTGAGGACGTAAATCCCGCAATCATGACTGTTATATTGCTTTGGTCGGTTTTGTATTGTCACGACCGTCCAAGGATCAATCATTGTTTTGCTCGTGATGGCTTCCCCCTTAAAATGTCGGCACGCTAGTGGAATGATAGTAGTCTGCATCCAACAATAAAAAAGGATATCAAGCCTATATAACAAGAAGAATAGACAATGAGCGAAGGTCAAGAAATATAAACTAACCACCGCATTGATGTACGTGGAGTACACCTGCGCCAGCTGCCGACCAGGTCCGTCTTCCCTTAGGCTATCGTATATGTGGACCACTTTATTCTCTGGAAAAAGAACTAATAGGAAGAAGTGGCTTGCATGAAGAGCAGGTAGCATGATTAGGTTCGCCTCAGCTGCGTGACATTGATAGTCCGCGTTCAAGTAGGAAAGCACGTTTGCAGATGGTCTCCATTCACCCTTGCTTGTCCCTCGCGTCCTCCTCCATTCTGTGAACTCCTTCATGCTATTCACCATGAAGGGGATAACAAAAGAGGCATACATGTTGAGCTTCAAAGTTTGGCAGGTGTTATAATTTAGCTCTCTAACACGGAGCAGATCTATATACGCGTCAATAAGAAAATTTGAAATATCTGTGTTTGGCGCCAACAGTCTTAGATCAGAGTGAGCTAGGAATCCTGAAACTGGAAAGTCTGCTGTAGCGATTGGCTCATGCCCAAAGTAGTGCCGGTCGATCCAATCCCGTTTGGCCGGACTCAATGGCTTCGTCGGTTGTCCTTTATCCGACCGGATGCTTGGGCGCGAGGCCTGGATTCCTACTTGGGTCACCTGACTCTGGGGCTGATGGTCGTACGCGTCAGGAGGGAAGCGACTAGACGGCTCCCACACCTGACTCTGGGGCTGATGGTCGTACGCGTCAGGAGGGAAGCGAGTAGACGGCTCCCACACCTGACTTTGGGACTGAGAGTCGTACGCGGAAGGAGGCAAGCGAGTAGACGGCTCCCACACCTGACTCTGGGGCTGATAGTCGTACGCGTCAGGAGGCAAGCGACTAGACGGCTCCCCTTGGTAACCCCGGTACGCAAGACTAAAGTTTTGAACTTCAGTCTTGTACCTCTCAATGGACCTCTTGAGATTGTCAGGAGCCTGCGCGACAAACCAGTCAAACCCCTCCAGCTGCTTGAACACCTCAGTGCCCTGGTCAACCTAAAAAACATGCATACAAAATATGGCTAATCATTTCAGGCATGGTAGATAAGGTGCGCAAATAAAAATTGAAACAACACTAGCATGACTTACAATGTTTAATGCCCAGAACTGGTCATAGATCTCACGTGGCGCATACGATGTCTTCCTCGCCTGGGAAGGGCGATTCACCCTCGTGCGCGTCACCTTGAGAAACCATTGCAGGTACTCCTCAATGCTGATGCTGTCGGCCTTCAGCGATACAAGGCTATCATATGTTTCTTGCCAGGTATTCCACTGTTGCACCTCGTCGCTCAACAAATTCAAGGCATCAGGCACCTCGAAGTTCGGCCCTCGACCACTCCTGTACGACCGCATGTCTACAGCGGGTTTTGGTATCCCTTGTAGACAGCCAGCTTGCCTCATAGCTCGATCGGGCATCTGAAACTCACATACTTCGAAGTGAATAAGCGGCACCCGAACCAAACCTGCCAGCACGTACGACACCGGAAGTTGCCAACACCACTCATCCAACCGATGCATCACCTTGCTATATGGCTGCCATGTCACCTGGGATGCATTGAGTATCTCTAGTTCCCCCCGATAGAACTTTAGATGGTGGTGCGGGTCTACCCGTCTCCTCCGGTTGGTCGTAGGCCCCCAGGCCCACACCCTAGGCCACGTCTCATCAGAATATTCCCGCGGTTGTGGACGACCCGTGGGTAGCCTCTCGTAAGACCAAACCTGTGAATGCAAACATTATCTGGAATTAGCACATTGATGCACGAATATATTGACACGTCAACCAAGACAATAAATGCTCAAACCTGTAATAGAGTGAGGCAGGCGGCAATGGACTTTGCACTCTTTCTCGATGCTTTGTGCAGTGCTCGATATAGGTGCGCAAGGACAGCTGAACCCCACGAATACGAGTATACCTCCTCAAGATCCTCCAAGAACACCATATACTTCGGATGCACCGTGTTTTTCGAATGCGTCGGAAGTAATATGGCTCCAATAATATACAGAAGGAATGCTTTCGTATACGTCACGAAATCGTGAGGAGTGTATTCATCCGGTAGCACGCCATACTGCTCTCTTAGCCATTTAAGTTTGATGCCGTTCGTTGTAAGAGCTTCCCTCGGAATTCCCGGGAAATACTGCCTAGCCATCTTCGCTATGGATGCAGACGTTTTGCTCGAAGTAATGGGTTTGCCGTGACATGGGATTCCAAGTATAAATCCGACGTCCTCTAATGTAATAGTCATTTCACCAAACCGGAAGTGAAATGAGTTCGTCTCGCTCCTCCATCGTTCAACTAGAGCGGATATAAGGCAATCGTCGTGTCGAGACCAAATCCCGGGATCGGTGAACATAGATAGATTTTGACGGTGTAATAGTTGTATTTGTTCCTCGTTTAGTACCCACTCATCGTGGTGACTTGTGCTTTGAATTGTTTCCAAAACACCCCTATCGACACCGTCAAATACGTGCCTCGCGACGTGGTCATCGTCATCGTATAGGATTGATGTATCATGAGGTCCGGCGTTGAAATCCATATATCTAAGAACAAAATATAATCGTAAACCAACTTAGTATCCATAATATTTACATTCCAAAACTATAAATGGATCTTTAACCTAGCTTACCAACGCATTACCAAAATGCCCACTGGCATCAGAACAATCTCAAACGTGCATTGAAATGCTATTTTAAGCTTCCCGAATTTATTCTTGATCTAAAAAGTATTCTATGGACTTTTCGCCCAAAAATCCCGAACCGGTGTCCTGATTGAGCGCTTAAAAGCCCGTTCGGCCAAAAAAATAGCCAACAACTTCGGAATGACCCAAATTCCTGGGGGATGGAACTTCCCAACATCCTAGGGTTCTCATAAAAGTTTCGCGCTAAATCGCGCTGGCTTGATATTTTAAATTACAGCAAAGTTTCAAGGTTCCGCGTATCAGTTAACCCCTTTCCAGTATTTGAAAAACTCTGAAATTTTTCCCTGATATAGATCTTTTAAAAATAACTAGGGTCTCTTTTTCGCACTTTGGCAAAATCTAGCTCTAGCTATTTTTTATAAATTCATGAAAAATCCTAATTTAGACGCCCTAAAAATCGCTAGGGAAAATATTTTTCATCAAATACCGCTGCTGGCTGTGCAGCAGGATTTCCTACAATTGACGAGCCATTCCTAACATAAACACAATTAACATTTGGTACAGACAACAGTTATAGCATAAAGTTAACGTTATACAAATATATACATCAACAGTCAACGCTATCCATTCCTACACATCAGTAGTCAACTTTATACATTTTTACACATTACCCCTCCCTCCGTTTCCTTCTCGCTCTAATCTGGAGAAAATCTATTCCGTTCTTGAGCGAGTGCCATGTACCAATACTCCTCATCGAGGAGCATTTCGCGCCGATCCCTCGGCATCGGCCTCGCCGGATGAGTTTCTCGTAACCCATCCTGCATCATCCGAACCACCCTTCTCCCCGCATCAAAGGTATACTCTTCCCTTTTATTCGCTCGTGCCAACTCCTCACGACGACGTCGCTCTAACTTTTCTACCTCCTGCCCCTCCATGGCTCGCATCTCCTTCGCCTGATACACCAGGTGATCCCTTTCCCTCACTACCTCAATATACCTTCGTTTCCAAAAGTTCTCCACATGATGTGTCCGGTATACGGTGTTACCAACCTTCACAAATCCCACCGGCACCTCAGGTTCAGTCTCTTCCTGTTCCTCCTCCCCATCCTCTGGTCCGGACAAATCTATTTCCTCGGGCTCCTCGTCATTTGGCCAGGGGTCCTCCTCGGGATCTTCCTCCTCTTCGTCCCCGGCCATGACGTGCTCATCAATCCATCCAGCTCCAGCCATAATCTCCTGCAAGGCATATGAACTCACATCAGACTTACAACACGGTATAAGTAACTTCAACACCTTTCTGCCCCCGTACACACTTAATATTTATGTCTAGTTCTACGGACTTTTCCCCAAAAATCCTGAACCGGTGTCCGGATCGAGCGCTTAAAAGCCCGTTAGGCCAAAAAATAGCTAACGACTTCGGAATGGCCCGAAATCCTGGGGGATGGCTTCAAAACAACCTTTCAGGTGTTTGACTTACACTTCTGGACTAAAAAGTCCTTTGAAAAACTTAACACCGTAAAATTACCAAAATACCCCTCTCGGGGTGGCAAATTACCAAAATGCCCCTGGCATCAGAACGATCTCAAAAGTGCATTGAAATGCTATTTTAAGCTTTCCGAATTCATTCTTGATCTAAAAAGTATTCTACGGACTTTTCGCCCAAAAATCCCGAACCGGTGTCCGGATCGAGCGCTTAAAAGCCCGTTCGGCCAAAAAAATAGCTAACGACTTCGGAATGGTCCGAAATCCTGGGGGATGGAACTTCCCAACATCCTAGGGTTCTCATAAAAGTTTCGAGCTAAATCGCGCTGGCTTGATATTTTAAATTACAGTGCAAAGTTTCAAGGTTCCGCGTATCAGTTAACCCCTTTCCAGTATTTGA
>JAVXUP010005335.1:0-5000 GCA_033070095.1 Escallonia herrerae | reverse complement strand
GCCCTCCGCTTAGGCCGGGTTCGGGAAGGTCGGGAACTAAGGCCCCGTTTGACAAAAAAATTTTCCCTCTTTTTTCAGTTTTAAAATAAATGTCTGGTCCGTGCCAACCATTTTCTGCGGTAAGTATATCCGCGATACTATATAGCGGACAGTTTGGACTAAGTGTAGAAAAAACTAAGTGTTGGAGAGGTGGAAGTAAGTGTAGAAGAAAAAACTAAGTGTAGAAGAAAAAACTAAGGCCCCGTTTGACAAATTTTTTTTCCCTTTTTTTTTCAGTTTTAAAAACTGAAAAAAGTGTAGAAAAAACGAAGTTTTGGAGAGGTGGAACAAAGTGTAGAAGAAAAAACTAAGTAGTGGTATTCTAAGTAGCGGACGTAGAGAACACAACCAAAAACATTCTGCGGGGCCGTCCGCTATACTATGTAGCGGACGTAGAGAGATGTGTCGTCCGCTACATAGTATAGCGGACGTAGAGAAAACTACCAAAAGTCTAGCGTCCGCGATACTATATAGCGGACAAGGAACAGACCCGCGATACTATATAGCGGACGGCAAATGTATATTGTCCAGCGGACAGCAAATATATATATTCAAACCCAAAAGAAAGTCCCCCTATAACTTCTACACTCTTCTTCTCCGTTCTTCCTACTCACAAATATTCCCAGCGGCGTTGGCAAGCAGATCTGCGCAATTTCTTCATAAGAGCAGCTTTAATCCCCCCCTAATAGATCACGTAAGTTCACAAAATCAATCCTTTACATGTTTCTAATCTATAGTTGTGATCAATATTGCGTTTTATGCGTGGTTTTGATTATGCATTGAGCATGTGCTAGCGGTGATGAGGATTTATATATGTATGTATTTGTTCATGTGCTAGCGTTTGTAAAATCCGATTCCATAGTTTCAGTTGCAAAAAATGGAATTTATCCCTGGACCAGAAGATCCATCCGTGTTATACGACCAAGCCAACCATATCAGTACGCTCATATGGGATGGTGGAGTAAGATACATTATTTATCAACTTTCTTATTATTACGAACGTTGTTTTACCGTTCATTTTGCTTAAATTGTATTTATTAATAATTCGTAGGAAAGAGAACTTCTCACCACCGTAGAAGTATCTCGCGAGTTCACGAGATGGACCTTGAACAAGTCCCAGAAAAGATACTGCGTGGAATTGGGTTTGGGATTTTCACGCATGGGCAGATCTTTCAACAGCTTGACCGGGCCTTGATAGGTGCCCTTGTTGAGAGGTGGAGAAGTGAAACGAATACGTTTCACTTCCCGCTCGGAGAGATGACGATTACCCTAGAAGATGTAGGGTTCATCTTGGGGTTGCCGGTGACGGGGCGGCCGGTAATTGCTCCTCCGTCAGACGCAACGAATAAGAGAACAGCGCGAGACTTCTTCACTTCGATACCCCAGGATCAATTTAGCACTGGTGGTATAAAGTTGAAGTGGTTGGTAGATACCTACGGGGTTTTGCCGGAAAACTATACGGGCCGTGAGCTTGTGGTGTACACAAAGGCCTTCCTCTTGTGGGTGATGGGAGCAATTTTATTCCCAACGACGTCGAAGAACACGGTCAGCGTGAAATATTTACCGTTGTTGGGTAACCTGTCGGAGGTTGGGGATTATGCCTGGGGTGCAGCGGTTCTTTCGTATCTGTACCGAGCATTGCACAAGGCAACGAGGCCCAACTCCAAAGCCATATGTGCATGTCTCTCGCTATTGCAGGTATATCATATAAATCATGTCTTCGTTATTGTGTTTTATTTTTGTTGAATCGACGATATAAATATAATTTTTTGATGTTCTCAGGTGTGGTCTTACGAACACCTTGCTCCCGGTGCACCAACGCGTAGGGATGGAACCGACAAAGTCTGGCCTCGGTTGTGTGCTTGGGAGTACAGCCGGAGGGCTAGCCACTACAAGAGGAGAGTCGATCCCCATCACAACATTACGTACTATCGAGGGGAGTTCGACCGTCTATCTCCGGGCCAAATGCGTTGGGCACCGTACATACGTTTGGCGCGACGGGTGGGAGAGTCGTTCGTCTTCACGCTCTCCGGGTTGCAGCGCACACCCCTGATCCATTTCGAGGTCGCAGAGTGGCAGCTGCCCGACCGAGCAATGCGCCATTTTGAGTTGGAGCAGGGTTTGCCAGTCGATGCCCCGGATATGAGGGTTAACAGGAACCCACCGGATGTCGGAGTGTTTGGCACCGCCAATGCGTACGAATTGTGCGCGGCCGAAATAGAGCTTTGGACTTCTTGGCAGGACACACTGGCGGCCATCGTCTCGGAGCCAGACCCCGTTATCAGCATCGATCAGTACGATGAGTGGTACTACCGCATCACGCGGAGGAGAGTAGCCCCTGTAAACTTTGAACGTGGGGAGAGGTATGCGCCTAGGGGTCAGATCGATGAGCGTATGGCATACAATCTCGTAAGTTGCCCAACAAGTCTGACTTGAACCAAATTAGTTGAATATAAATGTCTGATTGAAGTTACTTAATTTTTTATCTCTTTGGATGTAGGTTAATGCCTCGCTTGCATTCTTCCAGAAGTTGAGTGAGCGGAGGGATCTGGTGAGCGCAATGGGCGAGGATCTTTGCCAACAGGCTGCGACATTGGCTTTAGGCTGCGGGAATTTTTTGCGCCAAGCATCGGGCCAGTCTTCGGGAGTAAGCCCGGGAATGGGTTATACGGGCGTCAGCCAGGGATACGGTGATCCCTCTGGACAGGCTTCAGGGGTGAGTCAGGGAGTTGGTGGTACCTCTGAAGCGGGGATGGGACAGGCTCAAGCGTCGTGGGGCGATTACAGCGGCCCCTCCTTCAATTTGTTCCCGGAACCCCTCTCTCAAGTCACGCAAGACTTTCCTTTCGGAAACTACGGTTTCTCCGAGGCACTGCCCATTGTCCCGTGGGCGGGACCAGTTGGCGGCCCCGAGGGGAATATCAGCCGGCCGAAGAAGGAATTGGAGGATCCCCCGATCGACCCCCGAGGGCAATATCCGAAAGGGCATCCAGCCAGGCCCCTAAAGCCGCATAAATGCGATCTAATCCGAGCCCGTTATTTTAGGGGCCCCCCAAGACGGAGCGTCGTATGACGTGGATCACCCCGAGGGCTTGGATTACAATGCCTCTTGGACAGAGATCGCCTCGCTGGCGCCGGGAGCTTGGTTAGACAGCGGTGTCATCTCGCACTACGTGCAAATTCTGAGGCGAAGGTGTCGGGAGCATCCAAACATCGGTCTGCGCGTGTTTATCTTGGATGCTTTTTTCCATCAGCTCCTAGTACAAGAGTGGCACGACTGGGGCAATGCAAGGAAGGGGAGAGGCATGGCCCAGTGGAAACCGTCCCCTAACCTACAAGCATATCTTGCTAGGGATAGTCCAGTGAGCGCAAGTGTTGCCGACGTGTTTCTAATCCCCTTTTTAGGGAATGCCCACTGGTACTTGGTTTGCTACGAACCATTACAGAGCACGGTTTCAGTCGTCGACAGTCTCTACGACGATACCGACGTGATGCCTGTGATTGATATGTACCGAGGCATAGGCCAGTTGGATGCCATGGTAAGATCCTGTTTCCTTCTTGTTGTAACTTGCATATTATAAAACTGATTAATCTTATTTTGCTAGCTATGTTTAATGCTTATTATGGTTCTCGCAGAATCTTTTTGCTGCCCTGGTCAATGGTAGGCGTCGGGAGAAGGTATCGCGCAGGCCGGTCCTCATTTTCCGATTGAAGAGGAGTAGGCCCAAGCAACATAATTCCTCGGACTGCGGCGTCTTCCTCTGCATGTACATGGATTACATTTGCCGGTCTGAGAGCCTCAAGAAGACTGTCTGGAGCGAAGAATGCATACAAGACTTTAGGTATAGGATTGCTTGGCAAATTATAAATGGCCGGCCTAGAGCTATTAGGTTTATTGTAAATCCGTGTAAGGAACATAATTCCTGCGAGAGATGATGTTCCCCAATTCACATTGTAACGTTACAACACTTTTTTAACCCAAAAAATTTATTGAATGCGATTGATTTTATTGACCAATATGATTTAACGGTGGGAAACCAAGTGTTGGATATCTGTCTATCTGCAGGGCAAGTGTTCAAAAAATAACAAAGTGATCGATAATATGTGTATCTGCGGGGCCGTCCGCTACATAGTATAGCGGACGCAGAGAAGTGAACCAAAACCAAAAAAAAAAAACTAAGTGTTGGGGTCTGCGGGGCCGTCCGCTACATAGTATAGCGGACGCAGAGAAGTAAACCAAAACCAAAAAAAAACTAAGTGTTGTAGGGGGGGCCGTCCGCTACATAGTATAGCGGACGCAGAGAAGTGAACCAAAACCAAAAAAAAAAAAACTAAGTGTTGTAGGGGGTTTGTCCGCTACATAGTATAGCGGACGCAGAGAAGTGAACCAAAACCAAAAAAAAACTAAGTGTTGTAGGGGGGTATTCTGCGGGCCGTCCGCTACATAGTATAGCGGACGCAGAGAAGTGAACCAAAACCAAAAAAAACTAAGTGTTGTAGGGGGGTATTCTGCGGGGCCGTCCGCTACATAGTATAGCGGACGCAGAGAAGTGAACCAAAACCAAAAAAAACTAAGTGTTGTAGGGGGGTATTCTGCGGGGCTGTCCGCTACATAGTATAGCGGACGCAGAGAAGTGAACCAAAACCAAAAACTAAGTGTTGTAGGGTATTCTGCGGGGCCGTCCGCTACATAGTATAGCGGACGCAGAGAAGTGAACCAAAACAAAAAAAACTAAGTGTTGTAGGGGGGTATTCTGCGGGCCGTCCGCTACATAGTATAGCGGACGCAGAGAAGTAAACCAAAAAAAAAAAAACTAAGTGTTGTAGGGGGGTATTCTGCGGGGCCGTCCGCTACATAGTATAGCGGACGCAGAGAAGTGAACCAAAACCAAAAAAAAACTAAGTGTTGTAGGGGGGTATTCTGCGGGGCCGTCCGCTACATAGTATAGCGGACGCAGAGA
>JAVXUP010005334.1:0-20172 GCA_033070095.1 Escallonia herrerae | reverse complement strand
GGTCATATTTTGACCATTTTAGGTGGTGGGATAGCTACCTTTGCTAGACACCCCCATACTTTAAGATATTTGAAGGAAGGAGGACGACGTTTTCATAGCACATAAGATGTCTTTTGCAACTTCTTGTGAGGTACTTTATTAAGTATATGATTTGTGGTTAAGACCGCCTTCCCCCACAAGTTATCCAGTAGTCCAGAATTTCTCAACAAAACATTCATCATTTCCTTTAAAGTATAATTTTTTCGCTTAGCAATTCCATTTGACTGAGGCGCATACGGTGCCGTGGTCTCATGAATGATTTCGTGATCGGCACAAAATTTTCAAGAGGGAAAACATATTCTCCACCTCTATCACTTTTTAGTACTTTGATTTTCTTACTAAGTTGATTTTCAATCTCAATTTTGTATTGCATAAATACTTCCAAGGCTTCATCCTTGCTTCTAAGCAAATATACATAACAAAATCTAGTACAATCATCAATAAAAGTAATAAAATACTTTTTTCCTCCTCTAGATTGTACCACCTTTAAGTCACATATGTCACTATGAATTAGACTTAAAGGTTCCGTACTTCTTTCAATTGACTCGAAAGACGTTTTTGCCATTTTAGCTTTAACACAAATTTCGCATGTTTTATGTGAGTCAAAATCCATTTTAGGCAAAAAACCATTTTTCACAAGCTTTTGTAATGAACCATAATTCACATGACCTAATCTACGATGCCATAAATTAGGAGATTTCAACAAGTAAGCAGAAGAAATATTTTTATTCATATCAGAATTCGGTACAACTTTAAGCACGATGATCATTACATTAAACTTAAAAAGACCATCACATAAGTACCCTTTTCCTACAAACATCTCACTTTTAGTGAGTACAAACTTATCACTCTCAAACACCAGCTTGAAACCATCCTTACTCAACATTGAGCCTGACACTAGATTCTTTCGAATGTCTGACACATGAAGCACATTGTTGAGACTCAACTCTTTGCCGGATGTCATCTTTAATATCACTTTGCCCATCCCTAACACCTTTGATGAAGAAGAGTTTCCCATGAATAGATTCTCGTTGTTGGCGCTCTCATATGTAGTGAACATACTTCGCTTGGAGCACACATGTTGAGTAGCGCCACCCGCCACTTTTGGGATTTTCAACCAGGTTAACTTCGGCTACCACCGCAGATAGATTCAAATCTGTCACGTCCTCGGTAATTTTAGTAAGGGTTAAATACACGTAGGTACCCTGAAACTACCACTTTGTCTCACTTGAGGGTCCCAAAGATTAATTTTTACACATAAGGGTCTGAAACTACAATTTTGCAATAGATAAGGACTTCCGTCCAAATTCCTAACGATCCATACTTTTCCGTCAGGGGCAATTTTGGGTTTCCATATTTTGGGTTTCAAAAACCGTGCAAAAATGGAGCCACTCACGGCCAACACCGTCCGGCTACCAAGCCGGCAACTGTCCCTGCCATCGCTCCCCCATCACCATGGTCCACCGCTGACCAACACCGTCCGGCGACCAGCACCACGATCCACCCACGACCAACATCGCCATCGACCAAAACAGTCCGAAAACTCCACCGGCAGTGGTCCTGCCACCGCTATCCCTATTACCACGACCAACCGTCAGCCACAACTATAGCAGCACACTTCCGGCCGCAGGCCGCCAGCCACCACCAATCATGCCAACCCACCAATAGCCACCGTCGACAAACTAAATCTGTCCAGATCCTGGCAAACCCACGACCACCAACCGCCACAGACCCTTACCTCAAACCCACGACCACCCAAAACCTTACCTACAAACCCACAACCACGACCATCGAAACCTTACCTGCAATTAGGTTCTTTATTGTTCCACCGCCGGCGAGACCCTTCGGCAACGACCACCCAATTGAAACAAACTCACTCTCGTTTGTTGACAGGTTGATGGTTTTGGTATCGAAAGCCGAAGGGACGGACTATAGAGGATCGAAGCAGCCACATATGTCAGATCGTGTCCCTGTTGGCCAACGACGGGTCAACACCGGTGGAGATCCATCCGATTTCAGCTTTAATGCGATGGTGGTGGCGCTGGGGTGCGCCGGTGATGGCTTGTTCTTGGTTTTGAGAGAGATCATCGGCGACGACATTGGTGGTCGATGGTTCAGCGAAAGTGTGATCGGTGTTAGACGTCTGTCGGTGGCGTTGCTATGATGCGGCGGTGATGCCGACCGGTGGTTGTGATTTGGTGGTGTGGTGGTGAGGGCGATCTACTGGTGGTGTGATTTGTGTCTCTTTGTACTGTTGGGGCTTGGGTAAGGGGCGGGTGGGGTGGGTGAGAGGGCGGTGGGTCTCTGAAGAAGAAGAAGTGCAAAATTGCAAAAGAGAAGAAAAATAATTTAACCAGTCCGGACAAATTTGCCCCTAACAGATTGTTCCAGAGTTAAAAAATTTGGACGGAAGTCCCTATCTATTGCAAAATTGTAGTTTCAGACCCTTATGTGTAAAAATTAAACTTTGGGACCCTCAAGTGAGACAAAGTAGTAATTTCAGGGTACCTACATATATTTAACCATTTTAGTAACTTCGGTCACATTGGCTTGAGAATGCTTTCCTTTCTGAAAGTTTTCTTTGTTTTTGCGACAATCCTTAGCACGATGGCCAGCTTTGCCGCACACATAGCAATTCCCTTTGAACTTCTTCTTCTCACTGCCTTTGGAATTTAAGCCGCTTGCTCCGCTTGGACCATCTGAATCGGAGATTTTCCTCTTCTTTGACGAACCTTGCTCAACCACATTTCTCTTGGCTTCTTGATGATAATTGCCGGCCTTCTTCTCGGACTGGCAATTATCCTCCTCAATCCTCAATCCTCAATCTAACAATCAAATCCTCGAGCTTCATCTCCTTGCGTTTATGCTTCAAATAGTTCTTGAAATCTTTCCAAGTAGGTGGCAATTTTTCAATCAAAGCAGCCACTTGAAAAGACTCTCCAAGTACCATCCCTTCCGCATGAATATCATGCAAAATTAGCTGAAACTCTTGGACTTGACTAATCACCATCTTAGAATCCACCATCTTAAAATCAAGAAATTTTTCGACTACAAATTTCTTTGAGCCGGCATCTTCCGTCTTGTATTTCCTTTCCAAGGATTCTCACAATGCTTTCGCAATGACCATTGTACTATATACGTTATACAACACATTGTCCAATCCATTGAGGATGTAGTTCTTGCACAAGAAATTTGAATGCTTCAAAGCATCCACAGCAGCCACTGTTTGCCGGTCAGGATTATCACCAAGATCCGGTGCATCCTCTTGCAAGAATCTTGCCAAATTCAAGGTGGTCAGATATAACAACATTTTCTGTTGCCACCTTTTGAAATCCTTTCCGTTGAACTTTTCCTGTCTTTCACCAAGTCCAACGGAACCATGAGCATGTGCTTCAAAAGGTGTCACATACACAGTCCCACCACCGTGTTGCACATTGGGATTAACCGATCCACTTTCCGGATTGGTTTCACTAGTAGCCATTGTTATATCTATGAATAGAATATAACAACAATTAATAAACAGTCCAGTCTAACGAAAGAAATCAGATTCTTGTAACACCAAAATTAAAATCAGAAACTGAAAATAATTTTAGCATAAAGTACGGCAAAATCAAATATGAAACGAATTTTGAAATCACTGTTTTGAAAACACTGTTTCTATGCGACACAAAGTGCAGGTAAGTCTTAAGATTGTTGTGAAAAATAATGCTTTGTGTGCTCTTGAGTAGAAAAATCAGTTTTGAACAATATACTAGCATGCAAATATTAAGGTTCCAAAACAGCAGTAACGTAACCAAGGAAATAAAAACTATACGTAATAACTCACAACAAGATTGCAGAACAGCAAAGGAAAAGGGCCGAGGCGTGAATTTGATTCACTATCCTTAAGACTTATTCGTCCCGCAACGGTGCTGACAGCTCTTGACGATAGTCTCCCAGGATACAACCGCTACGTCTAAAAATAGGAGCACTCCAAATTTCCAGACCCATCGAACCAAACAAAGGCAAAACTCTTTCTATTTCGGACACAGGAAAACCGGACAGAATCTTACAGAAGAAATAATTAACTTCTGTAACTGACTCGATTTTTTACTTAGAGTATTCACTGGGGGTGCAACTCTTCACAGAAAAAATTGCAAGCCGGAAAGGTCACAACTTTTTGGAAAATAAATAAATAAAATTTATTTATTTATTTAAAATATTTTTTGTCCAAAAAAGAATAAAGCCTAATGGGCCCAAGCCCAAGCCGCGGACCGGACCGGGACGAGGTGGGCGGCGCGCGCGTGTGTGGTGGACCTTGGGTTAACCTAGGTCCTCCCTCTTTACAAAACATGGGTACCCCCAAGGGGCCAACCCTTAGCTCAAGGCTAAGCCTTATAAGGATATAACATTGGCTTTATCTCTTCAATGTGGGATACTATTTTCCCTTCAAGTTGAACCACCAACTTTAACTTCAACTTCAATTTTCCCATTCACTCCTTGTTTGTTTTAAACTTGTGAATATACTATACTATGTTCATCTACTCCAATAGATGAACATAAATCAATTTGTTCCTAACCAAATTATGGTTTGGAACTCATTTAAAAATTGAATCAAAGTTGCTTCTCCACAAAGGGTTTAAAACTCAATTCCAACATGTGTTTCATTACAAAATTCAACCCAAAAAATAAATAAATTAAGAAATACATATTTCTAGCAAGAAGCTTTTCGTGATTTCTCCATAGTGTATGCAACTCCAGCAGCATAAAAATCTCTCCATTATAATTCATACGTCAATAAAAAGCAAGTCAATTATTCATCTATAGGACTAAAAGCTATCATCAGAATGTCAACAAAAAGTGCGAGGTTAAGGAAAATATATGTTTGAGAAGAATGGGATAATTAATAGATTTAGAAATTAGAATGAGAATGAAAACTAGGTAGAAAGAGCTTTTCAATTATCTGGAAAGACTGATGTAGAAACATAGAATGAGATAAAAATTATATGCCGGAGAGACAATTCATAATTATGAAAAGTTATACTCTTTGGTGGAGGAGTAGCAAAAAGTAGAGAAATAAACTTAGTTAGCAAAGATATTTTTGGACTTAAGATTGAGGGCTAATTACACCCATGTCCCTAAGGTTTGGGGGTAATTACACGCGAGGATACAAAGTTTCAAAATGTAACACTTATGTCCGTTGGCAAACGGAATACAAAATACTTAACGGTTTTGACAAAAAGACTTGATTGCCCTTTGAGAAAAAGACTTGATTTCCCCCTCCCTCACCCCACCCTAATTTTCTCCAGATCTGCCGCCCACTCCCTCACCCCACACCACGCCGTTGGTAGCCCAAGCCCCCTCTCTTTCCCCCCGGTTGCAGAGCAGAGTGAAGCTGAAGCCTACCTTTTGCTTCTGCCCCAAAGGTCCGGCCCTTTTACAGCTCGGATAACAGCAAGACCTCGGTGGGGAAGGGACTACCGCAATGTCGGAGACAAAGGAATCACCGACGGAAGATCTGCCCAAAAAACCAAATGAGATCACGCCGGAAAGGGAAGATAAAACCGCTGAAAAAAAACCATTACTACACCTGAAAGCCACCGAAACCCCACCCACCCTCCCCCTTCCCGTCGCCACACCTACCCTTCCCCTTCCCTTTCCCTGTCGCCACAATGCAGATCTGGACAACCGGCTACTTTGCCGTTGTTCTGATGGTAACAGAGGGCCAGTCACGGTGGTGATGGTGACGGCATCTTTGCTTTGCAAATTAGGGAAGGTCAAATAAGGGAAGGTGATGGCATCACCGTGACTGGCATCTTTGCTTTGCAGATCTGGACAATTAGTAAGGTGTCGTTGTTCTTAGGCGCCGGCGACTTTGCTTTACAAATTAGGGTTTTGAAGCCCAAATTTGCATATTAGGGTTCTGAAACCCTTTGAGAAATTGCAGATTGAGAAATTGCGGATTGAGAGTAGAGTGCAAAGATAGAGAACAAATTAATTTTAGGATTTTAAAACCCTAATGTTGAAATTAAGGTTGAAATCTTAATTTAAAAATTTAAAAATATTTTGTATATAAAGTACAAGGAGTAGTATTGTCATTTAAAAAATGCATATTGCTGACATCATTAAAAAAAGTACATTTTTGGACTGAATCCTAACAGATGGACACGACTGATACATTTTAAAAGTGTTTGGTCACGGAATGTTACATTTTGAAACGTTGTGTCCTCGCGTGTAATTACCCCAAAACCTCAGGGACATGGGTGTAATTAGCCCTAAGATTGAATAAGGAAAGTCGAATAACTTATTAGGCCAAACCAAAAACTTAGAAACTTGAGAACAAAGATTATTGACCAAAATGCGAAAGCACTTCGATGGGACTCTCAAAACAGAGATCTTCTCGCTCTTGATACCATATTGAAATATAAAGTAGAAATTCATTCGTGTTATGTTGATTGAGTATAAGCACCTATATATAGACAGAGTGAAAATCTATAGATAACTCAACCTAATAATATTATCTCCAAAGATAACTAATCACTTCTTATTTAAAAGTTACTTAACAATTTTAGATCGATCTAATATTATCTTACAATTTTATCTGAAAAGTAATCAACCTAATTTTTAGGCTTCAACAGTGTCTAAATAGTAATCCTCTGTTCTGATCGTCCAGTGTGACATTACTACCATAATCACATGTTGCGGCAACGACGACGTCGAGTCAGCCGCCGCCGTCACCGACTGGTTGCCCTCTGGCCTTCAGCCGGTTCTCCCTGATAAGGTCGAACCGGACTTCACAAAGCTCGCTCTAGCCGGCCACAGCAAAGGTGGCAAGACAGCATTTGCACTAGCAATGGGCCTTGCCGAAACGTCCCTCAAATTCTCTTGCGTAATCGGAATAGACCCGGTCGCCGGCTTAAGTGTTTGTGACCAGCCAAAACCCAAGATTCTGTCCTACATTCCTCTGTCATTCGGTTTAGCAATTCCCGTTGCCGTGATCGGTACCGGCTTGGGTTCCAAGTGGAAGGGGATACTGCCGCCGTTTGCACCGAATGGAGTGAACCACGCTGAGTTCTTTCTCGAGAGCAAGCCGCCTTGTTGCTACTTCCTAGCCAAGAATTATGGTCACGCGGACATGTTGGATGATTGGATGGTAAAGTTGACCAGCTGGGTGTGCAAGAGCGGAGAGGGAGATAAAGAGCTAATGAGGAGAGGTGTGGCAGGGATTGTGGTGGCCTTCATGAGGGCTTTTCTGCAAGGTGATAGAGAGGATCTCAATGCCATTGTGAAGTCACCTGGTGTGGCTCCTATTCAGCTGGATCCGGTTATATTTGTTGAAGCATAATGAGTTGCATACCAAGTTACTGCCGATTTGTGCACTTCTGTGAGTCTCTTTTAGCGACATTATGCGAAAGAGTAACAACCTGTGATGTTTGTAAAATGATTTGTTGGACTATCGCTTCAAAAAGTGGTGCTCAAATATTCGTTCTCTTCCTTTTTCTTGGGTTGCAATTAAGGATGTACTAAGAAGCTACAATCACAATGAATAGCCACAAGCGTTAAAAATTGCTGCTGAGATTTTTTGCTCAAGGTACATCTGAAAATGCCTCAATTCGTACTTACGAGGAAAAGGGGTTACTTGTTGCAATACGGGTACTTGAAGCAAAAGTTCGTCTAAGTGCTTGAAAATTTGTGATTATATGTCCCTAAAATTAACTTTAGACTGAATCACCCAGACATTTACAATTGCAGCCCTGTTTCCAGTGTTCCAAACCCACTTTTTTTATTGTTCTTTTCCTTCAATAGGAGCAAATCACTTGGAAGGAAGTGACTTCATTTAACTTACGATTCTATCCTGGCCAACTAATTAAGAGGCGAGCTTCATGTCGATAATGGAAATAGAGAGAAAGTGTGCAGTGAGGTGACTGAAGGGAGGACTATTTTTACGAACCTAACCAACGTTTCCGATCTTGCCATTGCCAGGAGCATGGATGCCGAGAACTCCCTCTTTGCTGCAAGTGAGTCACAAGGGGTTCTTTTCAACATAAGTTCAAAAAACTAAAGCAATCAATGCCACATGGGAGGAATCAATAAATTCAATTTAATATGAACCATCTCTTCAAATGAAGTTTAATGGCCCTTACTTCAACATAAGTCCAATTTTTAATTACAAAAATAAAGCAAAAAGGTTCAGATCCTTAGTGAATTTATCAATTCTCGCATGAAATGGGTTATTCACTTCGAAGTGGGATCGAATCTATTCTATATGTATTTAGATATGATAGATAGCTTCTTCGGCCATCAAAAAACCAATGTCATTTTCTGAGATTTTTTAATTATGTTACAGATAAAATAATAGGTGTTGACATGCCATTGGTTACAAAGAATTTTATTTCATGTAAATCTAATTTTTTTAAATGGACATCCTAAAATTTCGCCTCCGCTCCTAGACTTTTGCAATCACTCCCACATTTATAATAACTTCCCTTTTCTCTAGACCCAAAAAGGAACAACTCTATTTTATTTGCTCCCGAACCTTCCCGTTTCTCCCTTTTGTTACTCTTTTCTTTCACCTCACCCCCTTTTCCAACATTTTCCTTCCTTCGGTGAACCTGTGATGCTCCGTTGTTTAAAATCACTGCAGTCTCGTCCCCTTCCACCCATGACCAGCTTGAAATTGATCTCACTTGAGAAAACTTAAATCATTTTTTCGACAACTAAGCTTTAGGGTGAAATCACCATATTTTATACAAGGCGACATATGAAGTTGAATTCACACATTCTCTTATACATATATTTTTTTATTTATACTCATTGTCTCTGTAGAGTGAATTAGCATTGCTAATGCACCTTTTAATGACCATTACACATGGATTAAACTTAAATCACGAATATATTTCGTTTCATCGTATATGAAATTATCACTAACTAAAGGACCCGTGCAATGCACTGGGCATTCTTTAATTTTTCAAATATTATCTAATATTTATTTCTATAGATATTTTACAGCTGTTAATTTTTTTAACTTTCTAAAAATATTTTTTATAATGTGTTTTTATAGATTGTTTATAACTGTTATTATTTGAACTGCAGGAAATAAATTTACTATATAGAAGATTGCCTTTGAATAGAATTTTTGAAAAATTAGTATTATAAAAGTATACCTTAAAAAAGGTAGAATGCATAATTTAATATGATCAGTTTTACTCATAAATAAAATGTGAACGTTACAATTAAAAGTCTTATAGACTTAGGATCCCTTTTCATTAAAGTTTCGTGACGACATATGACAATAATCTCGTACTACTATTTAACTGAATTTAAACTTTTTAATTTAATATTTGGAATTTTGTAGATATAATCGTTAGTATGTATTAATGATATATCCGGAACCAATATGATTAAAAAAAATCAGTTATTTGTACAATCACTTTCGATTTTTTGTGAGTTTAATATAGTAAAGAGTGCTATAATTTATTTACTAATTGTG
This sequence comes from Escallonia herrerae, assembly GCA_033070095.1. Lineage (NCBI taxonomy): Eukaryota > Viridiplantae > Streptophyta > Magnoliopsida > Escalloniales > Escalloniaceae > Escallonia > Escallonia herrerae. The sequence continues at coordinate 10,664 of JAVXUP010005334.1, read as the reverse complement.
TATATGAACCTCAATCTTCTTATAAGTATAGATGTCAAATTTACTCACCTTCTTTCTTCATGAGAAACTCTTTGTGTATGTTATTTGTCTCATGCATAATGAAAATGAAAAATAGCATTGAAAGTGTTTCTATCTATACATAACTTATTAAAGTGTTGCTAGCATGATTTAATGAAAATACCATTGGAATATTAGATTAGTGTAGCTAGGGGCTAGAAAGTGGTTAATCACAAAAATATCATCTTGCCTAATTAATGAAACTTTAAGGAATCAAAATGTGGGACCAAAATCAAATTTGAAAAATAAGTCATTCTAGGGAAAAAAAAATTTTACTGCTTCTAGTTCTGGATATAGTTTATGCACCTTCAAGTTGCTAGTATAACTAACCTAAAATCATTATGTTTTTATTTAAGTTCATCGCTTGTGTGCATAAGATACTCGGCGTAACCCGTCTATGAATACTACACTAACACTACCTCCAAATTCCTTAATTAGCGCTATAATTGTCACTACAAATGCAAAGTTACCTTCACCATATCATAATTTTTGCTCGTCAATACATTTTCATGTTTATATCGTTAGTTTTTTAGGTTCATCACTTGTTCAATCCAGTTTAGATTATAACTTATCGATCAATACTGTAATGTAAATTAATATTACCTCAAAATACCTTAGTGCTACCTCTATAACAACTCCACCAACAACCATCACCTCTTGTCTAACCACCGTTTAATTATGACTATCATCGCCACAAGCATTAGCATACTACACGTCAACACCGCTACAGCCACATGTTGTCACTACATAATCCAAATCTCACTACCAACACTCAAATTCTATCACAACAAATATCACTATCGTAATTAGCAAGGCTGATCACTCGCATAATTGCATATATTACTATCCTCACACTCTCACATCTAGCACCGATATTTCGGTTATACCATTACCATCCTGGGGCCACCCAGGCTTCTCTCTCTTTGTAGTTGTTTATCTTTTCATATCTTTTATTTTACAAACTTATTTTCAGTTTGTCACAAATTATTCTTCAATCGATTTTAATTTTTCTTAGAGATCCAATATAATTGGTTCTAAATATTTTGTTCATATTGTGCGTAACATGTTAGATTTTAAGAAAATTTGTGCAAAAAGATAAAAGTTACAATAAATCTTATAGAGAAATAAGATTTCTTTAAAAAGGAAAAAAACCCAAAACAAATAGGATGATGTTTTGCATAACTAAAAGATTGAGGTAAAAATGAAAATATACGTTATGAAAAGCTTACTTTTTAATTTGTAAAGATTAATCATTAATTTCATACATGATTTTCGTTGTTTACATTTGGAGATTTTATTTTATTTATTTTAAGTGTTTTTAAGAAGTTAGTAGTCCAAAATGAAGCCTTTTTGAATTATGTAGAGCTTTAAAAGAAGTAGATTTTGATTTTTTTTATTTTTATAAGATTTACAAAGGTCAGGTCAATGATCATGCTAAATAATTAGTAAGTAGGGTATAATTTTTGTATTTTATATTTTTGAGATTTTATATTATTATTTTAAAGTACTTTTGAGATTTTAATAATCAAAATTAAGGCCTAATGTATAAGTATATTGATTAGGTAGAGTTTTAGAAGGTCTATAATTAGTTTCTTAATTTTATAAAGTTTAAAAATATTGCATTAATTATACCTACGAATTTTTTAATAATACATTAAAGTAAATAGTTAAATAGAGTAGAAAAAGAAAAGAATATCAAAACAAATAGGATTCTTGAATCTTGGACTCTAAATAAAGAGATCAACTAAGTTAGAGGACTATCACATATAAAGTTGAAATAGATAGAATTTTAGAAGGTGTATAATTAGTTTCTTAGTTTTATAAAGCTTAAAAATATTGCATAAATTATACCTACGAATTTGTAATAGTAAATTATAGTAAGGAGTTAAATAGAAAAGTCGGGCCAATGATCATGCTAAAGAATTAGTAAGTAGGGTATGATTTTAGTATTTTACATTTTTTAGATTTTATATTATTATTTGAAAGTACTTTTAATGTTTTAATAATCAAAAGTAAGGCCTAATGTTTAAGTATATTGATTAAGTAGAGTTTTAGAAGGTGTATAATTAGTTTTTTAGTTTTATAAAGTTTTAAAATATGACATAAATTATATATACAAATTTTTTAATAATAAATTATAGTAAAGAGTTAAATAGAGTTGAAAATAAAATAATACCAAAACAAATAGGATTCTTGAAGTTTATATATCTAGTTCAAAAGAGTTGAATTTTAAATAAAGAGACTAACTAAGTTAGGAGACTATCATATGCAAAGTTGAAACTTACGTGTCAAAAGGAGAAAATTCTTAAAAAGTCCTACTTGTCAAAGATAGAGTTTTAAAAATTCTACGTGTCGCAATTTTAAGTAAATGTTTTAGCTTTATATATATATATATATATATATATATAGGGGGCCGATTCACACCCACCGGTGGAGAAATAACAATTTCTCCACCGAACCGCGGGTAAGAGCAGCGGTTGGGAAAAAGTTGTACTGACACTGCATTAATGGCAAAAAAGGCATGAGAAAATGGCGAAAAGGAGAAAAATGACACCAACCGCATGAAGAAGCAGCGGTTGGCATTAATATCCCCTGCCACGTGGCGTCCCCCACCCCTGCCACGTGGCCCAACCCCATGGGGCCTGCCACGTGGCGTCCCCCCACCCTTGCCACGTGGCCCAACCGCGTATACAACCCGCGGTTGGGGCATGGCCCCTGCCACGTGGCGTCCCCCACCCATGCCACGTGGCCCAACCGCGGGTTGTATACGCGGTTGGGGCGATGGCCCCTGCCACGTGGCGTCCCCCACCCCTGCCACGTGGCCCAACCGCTTATACAACCCGCGGTTGGGGCGATGGCCCTGCCACGTGGCGGCCCCTCCCCTTGCCACGTGGCCCAACCGCATAAACAACCCGCGGTTGGGGGCGATGGCCCTGCCACGTGGCGCCCCCCCGGTGATGCCCCCCTCCCCCCATGATGCCCCACGTGTTGTCCTTCTGCCAAATTTTTTTTTTTGCCGCAGCCTTTGACCGCTCAATCACGGGTTTTTTTTTCTGTCTTTTTTCTTCTCTCTTCCTCACTTTTTTTTGTCTTTTTTCTTCTCTCTTCCTCACTTTTCTCTCTTTATAATCCCCTCCCCCGAACCCTTCTTCTGCACTCTATCATCTTTACCAACTTCCTTCGTACTTCATATCTCACCTACATAATCTCCACAACAATACAAACCAAAAAATTTTACGCTAGAAGATCGGTGGATAACCGCTAGAAGATCGGTAGATTTTTCTTTAAATACATCAAGTCACAACAAGTAAGTATTTTGAATTTCCTTATAATTCAATGTTAGGTTTATACAAATCAGCGTATTACATTTATAGATTCCAAAATAGCGATTTTTTAGGGCGCCAAATATAGACAGTTTTTCACGAATTTATAAAAAATAGCTAGAGCTAGATTTTGGCAAAATGCAAAAAAGAGACCCTAGTTATTCTTAAAGGATCTGTCTCAGGTAAAAATTTCAGATTTTTCCAAAGACTGGAAAGGGGTTAACTGATACGGGGAACCTTGTAATTCTGCAGTGTATTTTAAAATATCAAGCTAGCGCGATTTCGCGCGAAAATTTTATGAGAACCCTAGGATGTTGGGAAGTTCCATTCCCCAGGAATTCGGGCCATTCCGAAGCCGTTACCTATTTTTTTGGCCGAACGGCCCTTTAAACGCTTGATCCGGAACCGGTTCGGGATTTTTGAGCGAAACCTCCGTAAAATACTTTTTAGGTCAAGAATGAATTCAGGGAGCCTAAAATAGCATTTCGAAGCACTTTTGATATTTTTCGATGCCAGGGGGCATTTCGGTAATTCGCCGCCCCGAGAGGGGTATTTCGATAATTTTACAGTGCTAAGTTTTTCGACGGACTTTTTAGTCCAAAAATGTAATTACAAAACTGAAATGTTGTTTTGAAGCTGATTTGGCGCGCGTAGGGGTGATAATGAATCCCCGGGGGCATTTCGATAATTTCTCGCTCAGCGAGGGTATTTTGGTAACTGAACGTTGTAACACAGCTGGAGGAAATAATTTTCAACACTATGTGTATTCCTAGGGTGTAACACTATGACTATGTGTGTTTAATGTGAATACAAAACGTAATTGTCGCTAAAGGTGAAAACTTAATTAGACAGTTTTTCACGAATTTATAAAAAATAGCTAAAGCTAGCTTTTGCCAAAGTGTAAAAAAGAGACCCTAGTTATTCTTAAAGGATCTGTCTCAGGTAAAAATTTCATATTTTTCCAAAGACTGGAAATGGGTTAACTGATACGGGAAACCTTGTAATTCTCTAGTGTAATTTAAAATATCAAGCCAGCGCGATTTCGCGCGAAACTTTTATGAGAACGCTAGGGTGTTGGGAAGTTCCATTCTCCCAGAATTCGGGCCATTCCGAAGCCGTTACCTATTTTTTTGGCCGAACGGCCCTTTAAGCCCTCGATCCGGACACCGGTTGGGATTTTTGGGCGAAACCTCCATAAAATACTTTTTAGATCAAGAATGAACTCAGGAAACTTAAAATAGCTTTTTAAAGCACTTTTGATATTTTCTCATGCCAGGTATCATTTTGGTAATTTGCCACCCCGCGAGGGGTGTTTTGGTAATTTTACGTTTCGGGGGCGTAATTGGCGCTAGGGGTGAAAACTTAATTAGATAGTTTTTTTACAAATTTATAAAAAATAGCTAGAGCGTGATTTTGCCAAAGTGCAAAACAGAGACCCTAGGTATTTTCAAAAGATCTGTATCAGGTAAAAATTTCAGATTTTTCCAAAGACTGTAAAGGGGCTAGCTGATATGGGGAACCGTGTAACTTCGCAGTCTAATTTAAAATACCAAGCTAGCGCGATTTCGTGCAAAACTTTTATGAGAACCCTAGGATGTTGGGAAGTTCCATTCCCCAGGAATTCGCGCCATTCCGAAGCCGTTAGCTATTTTTTTGGCCGAACGGGCCTTTAAGCGCTCGATCCGGACACCGGTTCGCGATTTTTGCGCGAAAGATCCGTAGAATACTTTTTAAATCAAGAATTAAGTCAGGAGGCGTACAATAGCATTTTAAGGATATTTGATATTTTTCCTAATGCCAGGGGCATTTTTATAATTTGCCACCTCGCGAGGGGTGTTTTGGTAATTTTCCCGCGCCAAGTTTTTCAAATGACTTTGTAGTCCAGAAATGTAAGTAAACCACCTGAAATGTTGTTTTGATGCTGGTTCGGGGGCGTTGGGGTGATAGTGAACCCCCAGGGGCATTTCGATAATTTACCGCTCATCGGGGGCTATTTTGCTAGGAAGGATCCAGCTTAAAATTCATACCTTAAAATAACTTTTAGTTCAGGAAAGGGTGTGAGACACCCGAAAACTTATTTTGTTTCGGATGTTCTGAACCTTGTAACGCACCGGCGATGACTGCCAGGGGGGTATTTTGCATAAGTAGCGGGTGTTTTGGTAACTTTCCCCCTTTAAAATTTTTCCTGATATATTTGGTATATAATTGACGTGACCCATTTAAAAACTTGACTTTAAAGCGGTTTTGAGGTGTTGGGGGTATAGGGGCCATCGGGGGGTATATTGCTATATAACCACGTTGGCGCTAAATTCAGTGGGAACTAGCGTAATTAAGCGTTCGGAGTGGTGGGAAGTGAGGATTTGTTTTAATACATTGAAATAATGACTATTGCTAATGTGTTGGTAAGCTAGGTTAAAGATCCAGTTATAGTTTTGGAATGTAAATATTATGGACGCTAAGTTGGTTTATAATTATATTTTGTTCTTAGAGGTATGAATTTCAGCCGTGGACCTCATGATACATCAATCCTATACGATGACGATGACCACGTCGCGAGGCACGTATTTGACGGTGTCGATAGGGGTGTTTTGGAAACAATTCAAAGCACAAGGCACCTTGAAGAGTGGGTACTAAACGAGGAACAAATACAGCTATTACACCGTCAAAATTTAACCCTGTTCACCGATTGCGGGAAATGGTCTCGACACGACGATTGCCTTATATCCGCTCTAGTTGAACGATGGAGGAGCGAGACGAACTCATTTCACTTCCGGTTTGGTGAAATGACTGTTACGTTAGAGGACGTCGGATATATTTGAAGCTTAACATGTATCCCACTCATTTTGTGGAATTAACGGTGAGAGAATTCACAGAATGGAGGCGAGGGGGCGGCAGGAGTAAGTGGAAACCAGGTCGAAACGTGTTAGGCATGATGAACGCAAACTATCAATGTCCCGCTGCTGATGCGAACCTTATCATGATACCTTGTCATCATGCAAACCACTGGTTCCTATTAGTTCTCCATCCAGCGTTCAGAACAGTTCACATATACGATAGCCTAAGGGAGGACGAGCCTGGACAGTTGCTGGCACAGATGTACAACGAGTACATCACTTTAGTGGTTAGTTTTTATTTTTTGACCTTGGCTCATAGTATATTGTTCTTGTTTCATAGGCTTGATTCTCATTTTTATTGTTGGATGCAGACTACTGTCCTCTCGCTAGCGTGCGAACGGCCACAGGGGGACCCTTGGACGGTCGTGATGATAAAGGACCGACCAAAGCAATATAACGGTCACGATTGCGAGATTTACGTCCTCAAGTACATGGACTACATTGCTCGCTCGGAAGTGCTCAAACACTCCTCGTGGACTAGGAAGGATGCCTTGACGTTTAGGTATAGGATAGCCTGGGAGCTGAAAAAGAACGAAGCTAGATGCCTTCATTACCATTATCCTGACGTGCGTGGCTAGCTGCTGTGATGTTACAAAAAACTGTACCAAAAAGAAATGTACATAATTTTTCGCATGCTATGAATTTGGCGCTAAAATGTGCGCGAATATACCTTTCATATGACGCATTCGAAAAAATTACGCGTTTCGCTTTTCGTCGAAATTCATAGAAATGGGCTAACTAGCGTGCATGAGGTGCAATGAGAGAAAAAAAAGTGACAAAAAAAATTGTAACTTTTTTCGGAAGCTATCAATTGGGCCTTAAAGTGTGGCCGAATAGGCCCTTCCTAGGAAAATCTAAAAAATAATGTGTCCCGTTTTTCGCCGAAATTCTTACAAATGGGCTAACTAGCGTGCCTGAGGTGCAATGAGCGAAAAAAAAGTGACAAAAAAATTACAACTTTTTTCGGAAACTATCAATTGGGGCCTAAAGTGTGCTCGAATAGGCCCTTCCTAGGAAAACCCAAAAAATAATGTGTCTCGTTTTTCGTCAAAATTCTTACAAATTGGCTAACTAGCGTGCCTGAGGTGCAATGAGCGAAAAAAACGTGACAAAAAAAATTACAACTTTTTTAAAGAAACGGGATTTTAAGCTTCCTGAATTCACTCTTTAAAATAACTTTTCAGGTGTCTCACACCCTTTCATGAACTAAAAGTTATTTTAAGCACAAATTTGTGTAATGTAAAATTAGCAAAATAGCCCCCCCCCCCCCCATGAGCAGCAAATTATCGAAATTCCCCCGGGGGTTCATTATCACCCCAAAGCCCCATATGGTGGCTACACCACCGGCAGTCTCAAAACCGCTTTGCTTACTACTTTTTAAATGTATCACATCAATTATATACCAAATATTTCCTCCGAAGATTTTAAAGGGGATGCGTTAACAAAAATTATCCCGCTACATATGCAAAACACCCCCTGGCAGCCATCGCCCCAACAAACATCTCAGAACAACTGGAACAAAATAACTTTCCGGGTGTCTTACACCCATATCCTTTAACTAAAAATCATTCGGGAAATTTTTCAAGCTGGTTCAGTTAGCAAAATAGCCCCCGATGAGCGGCAAATTACCGAAATGCCCCCGGGGGTTCATTGTCACCCTAACGCCCATCAAACCAGCTTCAAAACAACCTTTCAGATGTTTTACTTACATTTCTGGACTAAAAAACTTGACACCGTAAAATTACCAAAACACCCCTCGCGGGGTGGCAAATTACCAAAATGCCCCCTGGCATGAGAAAATATTAAAAGTGTTTTAAAAAGCTATTTTAAAGCTTCCTGAGTTCATTCTTGATCTAAAAAGTATTTTACGGATTTTTTGCCTAAAAATCCCGAACCAGTGTCCGGATCGAGCGCTTAAAAGCCCGTTCCACCAAAAAATTAGCTAACGGCTTCGGAATGGCCCGAATTCCTTGGGAATGGAACTTCCCAACATCCTAGGTTTCTCATAAAAGTTTTGCGCGAAATCGCGCTGGCCTGATATTTTAAATTACACTGCAAAGTTACAAGGTTGCGCGTATCAGTTAACCCCTTTCCAGTCTTTGAAAAAATCTGAAATTTTTACCTGATACAGATTTTTTGAAAATAACTAGGGTCTCTGTTTCGCACTTTGGCAAAATCTAGCTCTAGCTATTTTTTATAAATTTATGAAAAATTCTATAATAATAATAAAAAGGACATGAAAGGATATTATAATAATAATAAAAAGGACATGAAGGAAAATGGAGAAAACCCAACGGCCACACTTAGTGGCGGTTGGTATCATTGCAAATTTTTTTTTTCTGTCGCTAAATGTGAAAACTTAATTAGACAGTTTTTAACGAATTTATAAAAAATAGCTAGAGCTAGATTTTTCCAAATTGCAAAAAAGAGACCATAGTTATTTTTAAAAGATCTATATCAGGGAAAAATTTCAGATTTTTCCAAAAACTGGAAAGGGGTTAACTGAAACGGGGAACCTTGTAACTTTGCAGTATAATTTAAAATATCAAGCTAGCGCGATTTCGTGCGAAACTTTTATGAGAACCCTAGGACGTTGGGAAGTTTCATTTTCCAGGATTTTGGGCCATTCTGAAATTGTTAGCTAATTTTTTGGCCGAACGGTGCAATTTTTTGGGAAATAGACCTAAAAAAATTAGCCTGTTCGGCCAAACAATTAACTAACGACTTCGGAATGGCCCGAAGTCCTGGAAAATAGAACTTCCTAACATCATAGGGTTCTCATAAAAGTTTCGCACGAAATCGCCCTAGCTTGATATTTTAAATTATACTGCAAAGTTACAAGATTTCCCATTTCAGTTAACCCCTTTCCAGTTTTTGGAAAAATCTGAAATTTTTCCCTAATATAGATCTTTTAAAAATAACTACGGTCTCTTTTTTACAATTTGGCAAGATCTAGCTCTAGCTATTTTTTATAAATTCGTGAAAAACTGTCTAATTAAGTTTTCACTTTTAGCGACAGAAAAAAAAAATTTGCAATGATACCAACCGCCACTAAGTGTGGCGGTTGGGGTTTTCTCCATTGTCCTTCATGTCCTTTTTATTATTATTATAATATATATGTGTCCTTTAAATGTCCTTTTTATTATTATTATAATATATATGTGTCCTTTTTTTAAAAAAAATGCAACTTGGCAAATAATTCCCAACCGCATGTAGGGGTTGCGGTTGGGCATTAATGCCAACCGCAACTCCCACACGCGGTTGGGCATTATGCCCATTTTCTCGCTAGATTTTCATTTTCTCGTGATATTTTGGTGAATTTCTCGTGCCATTTTGGTCCTTTTTGGTCTTTTTCGTCCTTTTTCCGTCCACGTGGCCAACCGCTGCTCTTACCTGCGGTTCGATGGGAAAATTGTTATTTTTCCACCGATAGATGTGGATCGGCCCCCATATATATATATATATCTTGGTTAGACGATGATACACGACTCACATTCGGTATCTACTTTCTAAAAAATGTTAAACAATCTCTTTACATGAGAATGAGTTGATTAATTCTATTTATTTATTCACAATTAAGTCTTTTAATTTTCTTTCTAAAACTTAATCACTTGAGTAGTCTAGTTCCGTGATAGCACACATGTCTTCAATCACTTGTCATCGAAGACGAAGATGCAATGACAAGCTTATCCTAGGTCATTGTATTTAGTGATTTTACAAATGGAACCCTTTTAGTTTATATTTACATTAAGAAAACTCTTGTAATGGATGCCGTCTTTATAATTGATGGTTTTAAATTCAATTCTCTTACATTAAAAGTTTATTCTCGTTATTTTGTGGAAGAGTAATATTTACAGGGAATAAGATTTGACGACATGTGGCAACTTACATTTCTCTCCATTGTAAAGAGAAAAGATTGTGGTTGTCACTACATCAATAAAATTTCGTCACTAATGTGTATAGTGACAAAAAAAAATCAAAACGGCCACAACGAGAAGTTGTCAATGAATGTTCCAGCGACAACAAAAATCATTGCCACAAATGGCAATTGTGACAATACTGAAATCGTCACATATTTGAATTTGTGACAACACTGAAGTTGTTATACATTTGAAATAATGACATCATCGCTATCGTCACTAGACAGAAACAGTGACAAGACAAGTTGTCACTGGATCTCAATCCAAATCCATTGGAAAGGTTCTTTAGTGACAACAGGAAAATTTGGTGACAACATTTGAGAACATTAAGTAACTATAAAATTGTTACTAAATGTGATGAATCAGTGACAACTTTGATGTTGTCACATGGCTTTAAGATTTTGTGACAACTTTTTTAAAGTCGTCATTTAAACTCTTTAGTGACGGCCTATACTGACAAAAAAATTTCG
>JAVXUP010005333.1:0-20174 GCA_033070095.1 Escallonia herrerae | reverse complement strand
TTCACGGACCCAAATGTGGCATACCATTTTTTATGTGGTCGTTGTAGGGCCCGTCCTCGGCTCTCAAAAGCTGGCCATGAAAAGCAAGGCCACGCTTTGGCATTCTGAAGGTCAACATATTGGATACGATACGATGACATCATCACTCTTTTCCCTTTTCTTTTGCACTCTTCCTTTTTAGACTTTTATTAATAGATAGATAGACTTGGTCATTCATTCTCACTTACTTGTACTAGTTTACCCCTACTGTATTGTACCTGGTATTAGAGAAACATTATTGTCGCTTTTTTATGTACTTTTTATTTTTATTTTTATAAAGAAAGATACTACTATATGTGTTGCACTTTCTACTGAAGTAAGGAGATATATTGGGGGTTTTGAAACTGCAAATAATCTCTTGCACGTCCGATCTCCTTAAAATAGATTAAATCACTATTTATTTGAGAATAATACTTTTTGAATTAGAAGCTTAATGCTTTGCCGAATGGGGGGAGCACAAGATAGTAAAGGCGAGTGGTCTATGTAAACATGTTCATGGTAAAAACAGAACGAGAGCAAAGAGTAAAAGCAGAGAGAGTCGAGAGCCAGAAGAAACTCGTAACGCTTCAAAAGAATCTTATGACTAAATTAAAATCCTGTGTGTGTGAAAAATTAGGTTTAATATGTTAATATAGCACAAATGCCAAAGATACGGACGAGGTAAAATGAAGGGGGCGAGAAAGAGAGAAGCATCTGTTGGCTTGCAAGTTGCATGGTTTATGGACAACACTGTTGCTCGAAAGGTCATTCCATTTTTGTTTTATGGTCAGCGAGTGAAACCAGGAATACGTTTTACATGGTCTCTTTCTTTGACCCCATGAGGGTATATATGCATTCTAAAGATAATAAATATATAAAGGTCATCTTTGGTTGGTGTATATGCATTCTGATGACGTTTATGTCCATCTATGTAGGAGTTTTAGCTATCTCTTGTACACGATCGTATAAGTATATAAATCAATAAAAGAAAGTAGTTTTTTTCTTACTTCAAAACATGGCAAACATAGGAGGTAAAACATTTGTTGATAGATAAATCTAAAGGGGTAGTCATATCTTGAGGTAGGTTTAGCCGAAATACATGTATTCATGTTAATATTGCAAACGCTCCAAGCCATTCTAGATTCAAAATCTATTTGCATGAGGCATGCTTAGTTTCAACTTGGCATGAAAACACAATGACTCTCTTAAGATGGTCAGATTCCTTGCAACAATTGCAATATCTCACATCAAAATGTAGAATAATATGAGATTGTCCTTATAAGACCTTGCCTATAATTTTAGAAGTATCTACTTAATTAGCCTCTTTAAGAGAGACATTGTCCTGTGGTTAGGCCGTGGACTGGATCGTTATAGATGGTATCAAAACCCACTATCGAAAGCTCGGGTTGGACTATCCAGTCGGGTTGCCGATTGTTAGGAGAAACGAAGGTAAGCTCGATTATATCCCACATCACGAGGATGGTTAGGGTAACAAAGGGTGAACCGAGTATATCACACATTGGCTAGAGAGGAAGATTCCAGATTATTTGTAATCGAGCCTTAACGAGGACGCTAAGATATAAGGAACGGAGACTGTAATATCTCACATCGAATGCGAAATAGTATGAGATTCTCATTATAAGACATTGTCTGTGATGTTAGAAGTACCTACTTGGCTAGCTCTTTTGAGGGAGACATTACCCTGAAGTGGGATCGTGGACTGAGTGATTACAACAATAGTCTACTAAGCTAGTATGACTTGTATCATGATTGACCAGCCACTAGAGGAAATGTAACAGGGCAAGTTTGATGATGTCCTCGTGTTTTTTTTTATCCTAATACTCCCTCTGTTCTAATTAATTAATTGTATTTGACTTATACACCTATTTAGGATATGAGATATATTTTACGAGTTTCGCATTCTATCCCAAGAGAAAAAGAGAGAGGGAGGAAATAAAGTAGGCCAGGAGAGAAAAAAAGTGGGTTGGTTGGTTGAAGATTAATGTAGAGAAAGAAACAAAACAAAAAAAAAGTGTAAGAAGAATAACTGTGGAAAAATAACTGTACAATTTTTCTTAATTTGGGAAGTGATTAATTTTTTTACGACAGTTCAAAAAGAAAATATGATCACTTAATTAGGGACGGACGGAGTACTATATCCCTCTCTATGTGTTCGGTTCGGGTGTAATTTTTCGTTATATAGCTTACTAAGTGTTTTGCATAAAGGAATAGGAGCGCAACGTTAATATTCGCACAGTCAAAAGTGTATGTCCACATGACGAGAAACCGGCCAAAGGCGTATTGGGCATCCACATGACGAGAAACCGCACGTTTTGTTTGACCATTAGACTAATCACACTAAAAAAAACTCTACAAGAAATAGCAGGCGGCATGCCACCTTTTAGAAAATAGTTATCTCGATCGATCTACTTTAATTGGACCTATTTGGAGCTGGGACCTCAAAAGCTTCATGCACCTCGTGTACCTCTCGATCAGAGATCTCAAATTTATACACTATATAGCCAGCCATTCGTGCTGTTGTAATCACTTTGTTACCTCTTTGATCGAGACGACTTTCTCAGCACAGAGACCGTACTCAAGAGTCGAGGAAATGGTGAGATCTCCGTGCTGCGAGAAAATGGGGTTGAAGAAAGGTCCCTGGACACGCGAAGAAGACGAAATCCTCATCCATTACATTGCTCTCTACGGCCACGGGAACTGGCGCGCACTTCCTAAACAAGCCGGTGCGTTACTTGTACTACTTATATGCCTATAATTAAAGTCTCGGGGCAACTCTAAGGTTGCTTTGTGTTAAGCTTAGATGTTTACGTTCGAAACATGAAAACGTCTGTTTTGTATCTCGATCGGTAGAAGCCTTATTCAAAGGATTTTCCGTTTATTTCTTTGCTCAGGTTTGTTGAGGTGTGGAAAGAGCTGCAGGCTCCGGTGGACGAATTACTTGCGACCAGACATTAAACGAGGGGATTTCAGCAAAGATGAAGAGGACACCATCATGAGGCTGCATGGAGTATTGGGAAACAGGTGGGCACTGCTTTGTTCTCTATATGTCTCACGCACAAGCACATTTCTGGTTAAAGAAACGCGCGATTGTCACAAAAGGATTCCGATCCAGTTGATGTTCATGTGCTGATAAAAGCATAAGTCTTAGAGCAAAAAAGAATAGATAGATGATAAATTAATTAAAGGTCGTGCAGCGCGAATTTCAAACACGAGCTTTAATTGCTCAATACATGATGCATATATAATCAATCGTCTTCTGATCTGCAGATGGTCAGCCATTGCAGCAAGATTACCTGGACGAACAGACAACGAAATAAAGAATGTTTGGCACACCCATTTAAAAAAGAGACTCAACCAAATTCCGGGAACCAAACATAACCCTACTGGTGACACGTCTGGTTTCGAATCAAAGCCCCTTCTCACCGATCTAGTAACCACCAAGCATACGAGCTTTGATGATCATGGTTACCTGCCGAGTTCCCCGCAACGTTCGTTGAGTGAGATCTCTTCAGTCACTGCCACCACCGATAACAACAGGAACGTGTGCATGAACGCTGCTGCACTAGACAACCTCCCAGCAATGGACGAAAATTTCTGGTTAGACGTATTTATGGCTGAAAACTCCGGTGTGACGAGCGATTTTCCGGCAGTCCATGATGACCATCACCTTCAGTTTCCAGCCTCCCCAATCCGTGCAGTGGGAAATGCTTATGGCTACAATTTGAACGTGCGTGACGGCATGGACCTTTGGTACGACGTTTTCACGAGGAATGGGGATATACCAGAATTCGTGTGAGCTCATTCTTGAGGTGCAATTGTAATTCCCTTTCATTTTTGTCCTGGTGAGAAGAGAATATTTGATTTTTGTTAGTCTTAGATTTCACTTGATTTCTCATGGACAAAACAAAAGTGTGTCGGCAGAGAAAACTTTGTATCAACAAAGAATTTAATGGAATTTAATAGAATTGACAATGAAGCCCGAAATAGACAGATCAATGATAGAAAGGACTTCCACGCTAAAGAGATTGTTGAACCATCTGCCACTTGCTCGGTTAATTATACGTCATGGCTTGCCGAGGTCGTAAAATGCAACTATAATATCTTATCACCAAGTATGATGCAAATCAAGTCAGAAATAACCAGCACTACGATAAAGGGAGGGAAGAAACGAAAGACCTTACTAAATCAGAATTTCGATACCATGTTAAACTGTCATCTATTCTAAAAATTTAAGCTATTAGAGAATGAGTCAAATAATATTATCATGCTTAACACTGCAAACTTGATTAATATGCAATTAATAGCATGAGCTAATTTATCATAAAACCCACAAGAATGAACACTTGGTGACCGAACCCGAGATGAACCGCCAAAACTAAAAGTCCAACGAAACAAACAACTAGCTAGATACTGCAAAAGACAGTGAATTTAATCAAAATAACTCCACTCTGGAGTTCCTCTCGATTTTGATGTCTTTTAAAAATAATTGATTCTTCCTCGTACAGAATTTGCTCATTCGGGTCATCAACAAATTCTGTCCAAATATAAGGCCAGGGAGACACTTGAGTAAGCAAAATCAGCACATTTGCATTGGGGTTAAAATTTCGCTTTGTGTGCTCGAGAACTATCGCAACCTAATACATGTCAATTTTATCGCTTTCATATTTTCGTTCTTATTTTTTTTTTTATCTCAGTGTTGCTTAGCGAACTTGGTGACCTAACGGGGCACACAATACTAATTTTGTGTTTCTAAATGGTGTTCTTGTACCAAACAAGGTTGAAAAGTTATTAACGCCGTAAAGACAAATGAAAGAACAATTGTGCCAGTAAATTTACATTCCTCATCTTAGATCATTGGGTCCGGAATAGGAAGTCAGCAACGCTGCTTCGCTTGCATCCCTCTTTGTTGCTCACCCTTTAACCAAGTGTGGTTTACATGGGATCCACTTAGAAAGGATCTTTATGGTACTTCTCTTTTAGTAGGCAGTGGATTGATTGGATTTGGTAGAAGATTTGGAGTTATCAAGTCTCCTTAGTTTAGTTAAAGAATTCTACTAAAGTTAGTGACTTAGTGTTATGGTAATAGTAATAATTAGGGCTAATTATACATATGTCCTTGAGGTTTTGGGGTAATTACACTCGAGAACACAAAGTTTTAAAATGTAACACCTATGTTCGTTGACAAACGGAACCCCAAAAATTCTAACGGTTTCAACAAAATGACTTGATTACCCCTGACTTTAAAATAAATTACCCACTTAATTTACTGATTATTCTTCCTCTCCCCACACCCAGCACCCACACACACACACACCCTGCGCCCCCACCCCCCTCTCCGCCCCCAACCCCATTTCTGTCACTTCTGCATGAACGAAACGGGGTCAAGGACAGCCCCCAATCGCCACACCCCTGCTGCGGGGGAGAAGAGAAGAAATGGAGGGGAAGAGCGACGGCGACGTCGCCGGTGGTGGATTGCTTTGTTCGGCGAATAACAGAAGGGACTGCCGGAGGAGAAGGGGACTGCCAGGGTGAGGGAAGGGGCTGTCGGCGGGGAAGGGGACTGCCGGCAGGGAGGGAAGAGGTTGTCGGGGTGAGGGAAGGGGCTGTCGGCGGGGAAGGGGACTGCCGGTGGGGAGTGAAGAAGTTGCCGGGGTGAGGGAAGGGGCTGTCGGCGGGGAAGGGGACTGCCGGCGGGGAGGGAAGAGGCTGCCGGGGTGAGGGAAGGGGCTATCGGCGGGGAGGGAAGGGGCTGCCGGGGTGAGGGAAGGGGCTACCGGTGGGGCTGTCGGGGTGAGGGAAGGGGACTGCCGGCGGGGAGGGAAGGGGCTGCCGGCAGGGAGGGAAGGGGTTGCCGGGGTGAGGGAAGGGGCTACCGGCGGGGAGGGAAGGGGCTGTCGACAGGGAGGGAAGGGGCTGCCGGGGTGAGGGAAGGGGACTGCCGGCGGGGAGGGAAGGGGCTGCCTGGGGTGAGGAATTGGACCTAATTTGGAAATTAGGGTTTCAGGAAAACCCTAATTTGCAAATTAGGGTTTCAGGAAAACCTAATTTGCAAATTAGGGTTTCAACAAAATCCTAATTTTGGGTTTTAAAACCCTAATCTTTAATTAAGGCTTGAATTCTTAATTTAAAAAGGGGTAGTATCGTCATTTTAAAAATATGTATTGATGACATCAGCAAAAAATACACTTTTTGGACGGAACCCTAACAGATGGACACGGCTGATACATTTGAAACATGTTTGGTCACGGAATGTTACATTTTAAAACTTTGTATTCTCGAGTGTAATTACCCCTAAAACTCAGAGACATAGGTGTAATTAGCCCTAATAATTATCACCGGAAGGGGGGGGGGGGGGAAGAATGTTATGTGTTCTACCATCAAATGTTTTACCTTTGTCTAGATCCTTTGAAAAAAAAAATTAGGTTACCTGATCGTAAAAAAATAGATATAACTCTTTGTAACGATAATCATATCAGTACCACTAAATATAGTTAGTTTCACTATATAAAATTATATAGTTACAATCTTTTGTATGGGCGACAACTATTTTAGGGTCATCAAATAAAAGTAGCTTACAAATTTAACCATTATTAATTGAATGGGAGGTTGTAACTATCCTTCTACAAATCGGATAGTGATTAGATCTTTTAATGTATGAAGTGGTTTTTTATTTTTTTTCCCATGCGCATCCTGGCTAAGTTATGTGATGTGAGGATCAAATGATCATGTCACGTTTGATAGGATGACTGATCTTATGTGACGAGATTTCGAAGAAGTTCGAGAGAGATGTTTAAAGTTGAAAATATCTGATTTTGTTGTTAAAAGTTTTGTAAGTGTTGCTTTACGGTAATTTTAGCAACCGGATGCCTGTAGAATTAGTAGGGATCTTGCAATATAAACAATCGAGTGAAGTTAGTAAAAGGCTCTTTCTTTTACTATTTAAGGACTTTTGTTTCAAATTTTATTTGTCGCTAAAGCTAAAATATTGCAATTATATGTCTCTATTGACGAACATAGATAAAGACGTGTGTTCATAACAAAAGATATTGGTCAAATAACCTCTTCAGTAACAATTCTTTGCGACAAGTATTTTCGCAAATATCTTTAATAACAATCTTTCATAACATTTTTTTAGCATCATTAATTAAAAGCAACTAAACATATGTAGTGTTTTCCTGTATATGCAAGGTTTATTGACTCTTCCTACAATCCAAACTGCAGTAAAAATTTATTATATTTATATTAAATTATCAAAGGGGCAACAAAAGTATAACTTTGGTTAGTTTACTCTGAAGTCTGAATAGCAATTGAAAAAATTCCGGCTGATGTCCGGGTTAGAAGAAGATAGTTACAATTCCTCTATGACGACAATTGATGGTCATTACACTTTTTTAGTAACTTTTATTTAATAATGTTAAAAAGTGATGTTAAGAATAGACGCTTAAAGTGTTGACAAAAATATCACTAATTATATCTAGTAATTATTAATTATCACAAAAATAACAGAAAAAATTATCGTTAACACTTAATGCCAAATATATGCTGTGAGCCAAGTAATTAAGTATGCATTTTTTGGGTTGTTGCGTCAGCTTAGAGAGTAAGCAATTGAATTGACAACTAAAGTTGCAGCAGAAGCAGAATGCTACGTACCAACAAACATGATTAACAGGTTTTATGTGTTAATACTTAGTATATAATAATATTAATAATAATAACAACAATAAGCAATTGAATTGACAAGACTTTATTAAGTGTCTAATTCATAACCCCGAGCATGCCAAACTTCTGCCTTTTGTAACTCCTTTTAATTAGCAAATAGCCTAATAATGCCAAATTGGTCATCACTTTAGTTATGTGCAAAGATTTGTTGCCAAAAGGAGAGAGATTTTTTACATTTAAAAATGTCTTTCTCTGGGAAATTGATAACCTGTTCAAAGTTTTTTATGTTGAAATTTCATACTAATAGTTTTGACGATTGTCACCAGTTTTGACCCGTTATACTACTTCTGAACCGTAGGTGAAAAGAGTCAAAATACTCAACTTTAGGACTTTTAGACGACGTGAAGAGCTAGTAATCCTTTTTTACTTTTGATTGATCGAAAGCTTAACTAGGAAGATGGACAAATATGTCCCCGGCCTTAGGGTGGCCTTTTTTTTTTCTTTTTTTTTCTTTTCTTTTTTTTAAGCTAATCTGGATAATTGTATTATAATGCAATCAAGTAGTTATAAGAATGGATAAGTAACTTTTCTGGAACACCAGAGGATAGTTCGTCTTTTTAAATACACGAATAACTGGATAACTTTTTAAGAAAAGCAAGATACATATAGAAACTTATTACATCCATATCAAAATTAAAGTTAATACAAGTTTGGGAGCATAACTCCTAAACGGTAGCCCTTTCATTACCTTAAGTAACAAACCCTTGTCAGTAAATATGAACAGTACATTTAATTTGTGACAATAAAACTTACTGCTCTAATTTATCACTTAATGCAACATTGCGTTTGCCAATAACTACGTACAGTGATAATTATTTGTTCCTAAATGTGATAACTATTTGTTACTAAATATGAGTTGCTGCAACTAGGATGGAAAGCGAGATCTTTCCCAAGATGGTTAAATGCAATTTGTACCTTCTCTTTGCGGCTCTTTCTGATATTTGGATCTTTAAAGGAAAAATTCCGGCTGCTTCTAGAGTTATAGGAAGATAGTTACAACTCCTTGTATAGTATAGTGACCATTAATGATCACGAGATATTTTAGATGGATTTTATCTAATGATGTTATAAACGTGTCGTTAACAATTGTCGCTAAGAGTGTTACCAGAAAAGTTATGAAAAATATTTAGCGACTTTTAATTATCATTATATAAGGGTCTAACTATCTTCTTACGACCCGAACAGTAGCCAAAAGTTTTCTCTCTCTAAATTAAGCACAGTCGATCAAGTTGGGCAGGGTTCTAATGGGTTTAATCCATTAATGGCATTAAGGAGTTAAATGGGCTGCGATCCTACATATCCAAAACTCTCAAGATCCAATCAAAATCACTAAACAAAGCAGCAAGAGTGGCCAGGGGTCTAGGTTATGGGTTCTGGATCTACATGGATTGGACTTGAATTGTCTGTAGATCAAAAGTGGATTAGCCCTCACTGGGCCTTGAGATTGGGTTTAGTTGACCAAAACCCAATCAAACTGCCTGACTAGCCTACTTTTGTAGCATTCCCTAGACCAGTAACTATCATTTTGCGTCACTTTTTAGAGTTATCTCGAGTTTATCTTTTAGGTTAAAAGAGTAATTAAGCTATTTATTTTTTCTATCTCAATGGTGAAAAGTACTCTCAAATATTTGAACTGCTACATAAAAAATTAAAAGAGTACTAAAGGTAGATAGATATAGACCAATACAAAAGAAAGAAGAGAGACTCTGCCTTCTCTCTAGAAAATAGGGTTTTCAGAGGAGAAATTCACCAAACAAATCTTTGATTATGGCAACTCAACGCAAATCTAATAAAAAATTATAAGAGTAATAAAGGTATATAGACTAACACAAAAACAAAAATAAAGGTTAATGAGATTATAAGGAAACCAAAATTGCTTGTAAATCACCTTTATGGACTAAGATTGGCGTTTATGTTGGGAAAAGTAGCAAAAATAGTCCTCTCCTTTTGCTTTTGGTTGCGATTTTCGCCATTCTACTTTTAATTGTTTTTTAATGTTCATTGTAAAAAGATTCTCATTTCTAGTAAGTTCTTTTGTCAATCTCAGTTGAAGCATTGGAAGCATGCTTGGGATGGTGCGCCATCCCTCGTGGTTGATGGATTGGACAGCAGTGGTTTCAAAGAGAATAATGGGTGGATTGATCATTAGGAGATAAGCCCGACGGGGTGAAGGGTAGTGGTGATGGTGGCGGGTAGCATATCTAGCGAGAAAGGTGGGTAACAAATCCAATCAGGGGATGTGGTGGCCAGTGTGTAGGGTTGGCGAGGTGGTGATGATGTTTGCAATGTGGGACAAGGGCGCGAGGTTGACGAGGTGGTGATGGCAATGGCGAGATGGGTAGCTTCAACGGCAAGAACATTGGGTTGTTTGTGGCTAAGGTTGGGAGAGATGCTGGAGACATTGGTCGTAAGAGATGTTAGGTTCTTTGAATTACGTCCCTTGACTCATCATGGATGAAATTAACGAAAAAGAGTTATTAGAACATAATATCTTTTTACAAAGACCATGTAAAAAAAACTCAAAGGGAAAGAACGGAATTGAAATAGAAGTTGTTCATACCCTATTCTGGTCGCACCCCAAGACCTGCCAAGGGACCCACTTTGCACGACACATCACCCAGTCAGCGGTCAACTTTTCAACGCTCGAGGGCCGGTCAAAGCAACGCATGCTCAAGTCACGTGAACCATTCGTGAAGCGACTTCGGCGTGCCTTCCACCCCAAGGGGTCGGCCACCCCAAGGGGTCGGCCTCCCTCTAGGGTCGGCCTCCCTTGGGGGTCGGCCACCCCAAGGGGTCGGCCACCCTCGGGGGGTCGGCCTCCCTCTAGGGTCGGCCTCCCCCAAGGGGGTCGGCCACCCTGGGGGGTCGGCCACCCCGAGGGGTCGGCCTCCCTCTAGGGTCGGCCTCCCCCAAGGGGTCGGCCACCCTCGGGGGGTCGGCCTCCCTCTAGGCTCGGCCTCCCCCAAGCGTCGGCCTCCCTTGGGGGTCGGCCACCCCATGGGGGTCGGCCACCTGCCTTGAACACCGACGCCGTCACCTTTGACCCCACCCCATTGTCACGACGACCGTCGCTCGCGGCCGCACTCCGCCATAGTCGCGACAACCGTCGCTCTCGGCCGTGCCCCTTCGTCGCGATGACCGTCGCCCGTAGTCTCGATGACCGTCACTTGTGGCCGCTCTGTCGCCATGACAACCGTCGCTCACGGTCGCGCGCCATCCACGCAACGACCCTCGTCGCTCGGAGATCACTCTGCGACCCTCGTCGCCCGCACTCAACCGCGCCCCATGCGCTGCAATCATGTTATATGCTCACGGGATAGGCTACTCCTCCAGGACACTATCTCCGCCGGGGTGCCTGCGTGACTGGCCTACGTGCTCTGGCACTGGGGGCTCGCGTCGGCACCCCTAAGGACTATGACCCCCGGGTCACTCCGAGATGGGAGCAGGTCTTCGGAAGGGCATCTTGCCTAGTCCACCTGGCAGCTGGGCGTCGGGTCTTCCCCACCGCTGCCAGGACCTGTGGGATTCAGTAAGGGCTTGGACTGGAGGCTGGGGCAACGGGCTACTCTGACCATGCTACCGCGGCATGATCAGTCTCCTCAGACAGGCAGAGAGATGTTGCAAGGGCAGGGCAGCACGAACTTAGGGACCGGCAGTCCAACGAAGGGTCAGTGCGTTGGCCCCCTGGTGACGTGTCGTTCCCAGGGGGCGACACATGTCAACTTATGACACATGCACATTTTTGCCTATAAATAGTGGACTTTGGAGCTTTTTCAAGGATCGGATTCTCATTTGGACTTTTCACTTTCTCTCTCTAAAGGAAACATTCTCTCTGGAATTCTAGTGAGAGAAATACACTTGAACTCCCGTCTACGGACCCTGGACGCCATACCCTCATCACGGACTGCAGACTGTCGGTCCTGTTCATCGTCACCTTGCCTGCGCAGCACTGCCACCCCTCACGACCTGTCTGGGGAGCCTTGTCCTCGGCCCTTGCGCCGTCCTTGCTGTCTCCCACGTTGCCTACCTGGAAGCCAACTCAGACCGCATCCTTTGTGGCACCTCCACGTATCATCGAACCATTTCCGGCACCATCATTTTGGCGACTCCGCTGGGGAGGTGAGCATCGTATTGCGGTTTGCATACCTTCCGGACTTAGGCATTATGCCTGTGCAACGGAGAGCTACTAGGGCGACCAGCCAAGGACCCAACCCCGCCCTGCAAGAACACCACCTCGGTGACCAGGAGGAGACTAGCGCCGCGCGGCTCCGAGACCAGCTGCCGACCACTACCCCCGACGTACAAGTGCTCGTAAATGCAGCCATCCAGCAACTCACTCCGACCATCACCACGCTGCAAGATTCACAGACCGCTCTACTAGCCGCCGTTATGGACATGCAAAAATCCATACAAGCCCTGTCCTCACAGCAGGCCGCTCCGTCAATCCAGCCTTCAGGACCGGGGCCAGCTTTTGACATCGCCCCGGCCCCAGTGTCGCGACTACCGCCGCCTTGGACATCTAGACCCTTGGCGGTAGGGCTCGCAACACCGTCGCTGCCGGTAGCCGACATATCTCCTTCTGCAGTGCCGCCCCGCAAGCTACACACGGATCTCGGGCCAGTCTTGCAGCAGATTCCCCCCGCTGTCACACCATCTCATCTGACGCCGGCAAGAAGCTCCTCCGAAACGCATGACTCCATTGAGATGGAACCTAATCCCTATCCAGTTGAGCAACACCAAACCCCCGGCCAAGTGATGGGCATGTCTCGCCAACCCACACTTGCCCTGCACAGCTGCCCCTGCCAGCACCTGCACCATACCAACCCTCCCATGTCCCCGTTCATCAAGCCGTGCCATCTGGGGGCTCGGGGGCTCGCGACGCACCAGGCGGTCATCACCCCTTGACCGGCAATGAGGCACCATCCTCCAACTATGTCACTCAGTCAGATTTGGAGGCCCTTGTCCGTCGCCTGTCGAGGAATCCCGAGCCGGACTCCTCAACCCGTCTAACCGGACACGCCCCATACGCTAATGATATCGCCATCGCACCCTACCCCGTCAAGTACAAGCAACCAAACTTTGTGCTCTTCAACGGACGTGAGGGAAACGCCCGTGAGCATCTAACAAGGTTTGCAGGCTCCTTGGAGCAGTATGGTACAGGAAGCAGCTTGAAGTTGAGAGAATTCCACAAGTCCCTTACGGGCTTGGCTTACACTTGGTATCACCAGATCCCCGCAGGGACCGTCCACACCTGGGGCGACATGGTCCAGCTGTTCTTAGACAAATTTCATTACGAGACCGAGCGCGTGACTATCGTTGATATTGCTGGCATTCGCCAGAACCAGGGGGAAGACTTGAATAAGTATGTGCATCGTTTTCATCTTAAGTGCCTTGAGTGCACAGATTTCAGCAAAGACGAAACGTTGGTTCCCATATGCATCAAAAATATGATTGACGTCTACCGAGTGCATATCGAGAACCTACAGTTAAGGTCATGGGGACACCTCAAGGAGGCAGCCCGACGAACTTACGAGACAGTTGGTCCTGTCAAGTCATGGAAGCCTCGACCGCAAAGTACGCTGTTGGCCTCAGCAGATGCACCTATCACTCAACGTAGCAACGACAACAACAACTATGCAGGCTTCAAGCGTCGGCTTCCAGATGTGAACCAAGGCTCCGACAAGCGAAGGCAACAAAGACCCGCACCTGACTATCCCTGTGACCTGAATACAGTGAAGGAACTCTTGGCCGAATGGGTGGCGCATGACAAAAATTTCCAACTGCCACCAATGCGGACCAATATCACAGACGAAGAAAAGGCCAGGCCCACCTACTGTCCTTTCCATCGAGCCCTTGGCCATCCGCTCAAAGATTGCAATGCACTGCGAACCATCTTTGCAAGGAAGGTAGCGTCGGGCGACCTGCAGCTACGGAAAAATAACGATGTGCGCAAAGATCCCTACCCACCGCATCGCAACAGTAGGGAGCACCAGGCCCTTATGGCTGTCACTGACCATGTCGAGCCTGTAATCCACGAAGCCCCGGCAGAGCCCACACTGACCCTCGTGCCTCCTCCAGCTAAGCAGTCGATGCCTCCCCTTCGACAGATGACGAAGATCAAAAGTTTTTTTGATGAAATGGGGTTTTCACCCGCCGCCCGGACTTACCTTTCCAATTGCCTGCTCGAGGTCACCACCGGCCTCGGTTCCGAATGCTTCGCCGCCCAGGCTGAATTACGTCACATCCCCTCTACGGCCTTAGTCTTCTCGGATGAAGACTCGCCGCCGATCGAGCATCACAATCGGCCGCTGTTTTTAGAGTGTACTGTTAATGGCACGGGCTTCCGTCGTGCCTTGGTTGATTGCGGCGCCTCGATCAACATCATACCCCTCATCACCCTGCAACAGGCCGGCATTCCCCCAAGGAAAATCATCCGTGACCCCGTCAATATTACCGGCTTTGGACAGGGTCCTCAGTCGACCCTCGGCCATATCACCGTCGACCTCATGGTCGGAACTGTCCGTCGCGACACTACTTTTCACGTAATAGACAGCGAGTCTGCCTTTCACCTCCTGCTCGGGAGACCATGGATCCACGACAACAAGGCCGTTCCCTCAACATACCATCAATGTGTGAAGCTGGTAGCCGGTTCTACGGGACATGAGGTAGCAATGACAATCCCTGCAACCAAAGCCCCCTTTGAATGCGCCGAGTCTTATTTCGCCGAGGCCTCCTTCTTCACTAATTTCGCCGAGGATGGGGAGAATGCTACTCATGTACATTCTACCAGGCTGCCAACCTGGGATGAGCTGTGCGGGGACAAGCTTCCCAAGGACAAAACCGGGAGAAGTAACAAGAATAATGGGTCAACCCCACCGCTTCCGCCTGCTGCCACGACCAATTCCCCCCCTTCTTCCCCCAGGTCCAAGAAGCAAAAGGCTGAGCCGGCCTTTCGACGTATCGTCAAGGACGGCAAGATCATCTATCAATTATGACGGTATGCAGGGGCTCCAGGCGGTCCCTCCTCAGACCCCCTCGACCCCGACCCCCTTGGAGAGACTGAATGGTGCCGCACGGCCGAGCATTGCCAGCCAGATCCTGACCTCACCCCCGGCGCGGCACCACCTTGCTATGAGGATGGCCCTCGACCTCAGGCTGAAGATATTGAAGAAATCAACCTGGCCGACCCGGGCGAAGAACCGCGGCACACCTACATTGGCACAAAACTCGCCCCCGGCCGAAGAGAGGAATTGGTTTCCCTCCTACACGAGTATCGTGATGTCTTAGCATGGAGCTACAATGAGATGCCCGGACTGGATCCTGCCTTAGTCACGCACCATCTCAACATTGCTACCGGATCTATCCCTAGCCGACAGCACCCGCGGACATTCCGCCCCGAGCTCGAATTGAAAATCAAGCAAGAGATTGAACGCCTCCTGCGCGCAGGCTTCATCGAACCTATCACTCACCCTATTTGGCTGGCTAATGTCGTCCCTGTACAAAAGAAGAATGGCCAAGTCCGCGTCTGTATCGACTTTCGGGACTTGAATAGGGCGTGCCCCAAGGACGAGTTTCCACTACCCAATATCGACATGCTCACGGAGGCCGCCGCCGGATATGAAACTTTATCTTTCATGGATGGGTTCGCAGGTTATAATCAGATTCGCATGAACCCCGACGACAGCGCCAAGACAGCCTTCCGCACTCCTATGGGTAATTTTTGTTGGAAAGTTATGCCTTTCGGCCTCAAGAATGCGGGTGCTACGTATCAAAGGGCTATGACAGCAATATTCCATGACATGATACACCATACTGTGGAAGACTATGTCGACGATCTTATTATCAAATCCAGGAAGGAAAGTGATCACCTCACCGACCTTCAAGCGGTCTTTGATCGTTGCCGCCAGTATAACATGCGGATGAATCCATTGAAATGTGCCTTCGGAGTCTCCTCCGGCAAGTTCCTCGGGTTCTTGGTCAGTCGACAGGGCATCGACGTTGACCCCTCGAAAGCAGCCTCCATCCAAGAAATGCCCCCCCCCAAGAACACAAAGCAACTGAAGAGCTTCCTCGGCAAGGTCTCTTACCTCCGACGCTTCATACCCGCACTGGCCGAGCTCATTACGCCATTTCAACACTTGACGCGTAAAAGCGCACCGTGGAATTGGGGCGCGCCCCAACGGCAAGCATTTGAACAGATTAAGGCGGTCCTCATGTCACCGCAAACCATGGTCGTACCACAACGAGGCATCCCACTCCTACTCTACCTGACTTCCACACCCAGATCCATCGGGGCTTTGCTTGCCCAAGAAGTCGAAGGTGTCGAGCGTCCTGTTTATTACCTCAGTAGAGTGATCAGAGGGCCCGAAGCCAACTACTCCGAGCTCGAGAAACACTGTCTAGCCTTGGTGTACGCCTCACAGAAGTTCAGACATTACTTTCTAGCGCATCAGATCACACTCGTCACCAAGGCTGACCCGCTCCGTTACATGCTTACACGTCCCGCCCTGTCTGGCCGACTCACACGGTGGTTGCTGCTGTTGGCCGAATTCGGTTTATCTATCAAGAATCCTACAGCTCTGCGGAGCCAAGCACTCGCAGACCTCCTGGCCTTCTTCCCACGCCAACAATGTGAACCGATATCGGATCAACTGCCGGGGGAGGAGACAGCCCTGATCACCGACATCGATGGACTGTGGACGCTTGAATTCGACGGCTCTGCCACTAGCAAAGGCCCCAATGGCACGCCCCTCCGGCAAGGGGGTGCCGGCATAGTCTTGCGGGCACCAGACGGTGTTACCACTTCATTATCCTTCAAACTTGCATTCCCGGTGTCTAACAACGAAGCTGAATACGAGGCACTTGTCATTGGCCTCATGATCGCCGTCAGTATGGGGGCTAAGGCGCTGTGTGTGAAAGGAGATTCAAATCTGGTCATGAAGCAGGCGGACGGGGAGTTCGCGGTCAAAGAACCAGCCTTGGCACCTTATCGTGCCTTGGTGCAACACTTGGAAGGAAGACTCGGTCATGTCCAGTATGAACATCACAATAGGTGCCACAACAGACATGCGGACTGCTTGGCCACGATCGCGTCAAAGATAGAGGTCGATGGTGAACAACGGATGCTAACCATCGTCAAGAGAATGGAACCATGCACAGCACTGAACCTAGTCCCGAGGGACGTTACTGCGGACGATTGGAGGCAACCTATCATCGACAAACTTAAAGCGCCATCTCTTGCTCATGCCTCCACCCTTACAGACTTTTCAATGATGGGAGATGTCTTATACAGGCGGTGTCCCGGAGGCACTCTAGCAAGATGTTTGGCACCGGAAGAGGCAAAACACAAATTACAGCTCGGCCACCAGAAGTGTTGTGGCCTCGACGGTCCCCCTCTGTATCGTCGCCTCCAGCGTATGGGATTATATTGGCCATCCATGGCCAAGGACGCCTCGGATATACAAAAGGATTGTCCCGAGTGCTTGTATGCACCCGACGGTGCCGAAGCTCTTGTCATTGACATCGAGGGTGACTGGCGCCAGCCTTTCATCCAGTATCTATCCCACGGGATTCTACCACCTGACCGCGGCTCAGCACGATCCATCAAGCGCAAGGCAGTCAGGTATTTTGTGACGGAAGGCGAGTTATTTCGCAAGGGATTTTCGGGACGCACCCTGCGATGCTTGCAAGGTGCCCAAGTGGTCAAAGTCATTAACGAAGTACACAATGGTGATTGTGGTGAACATCAAGGCTCCCAGAAGCTGTATGCAGAATTACTAAGATTGGGGTATTATTGGCCGACTATGGAATCCGACTCCATCTCGCATGTCCGACGCTGCCAACCCTGCCAGCGGCACGCCGACAGGATACACTCGCCAGCATCCGACTTGCACATGATCTCAGCACCTTGGCCATTTCATTCTTGGGCCCTCGACCTCATCGGCCCCATCCACCCGCCGTCCAGAAGCCATTCATGGATCATGGTTGCTACTGAACGCTTTACGAAGTGGGTTGAAGCCGTACCTCTGCGGAGAGCCACGGGAGGTGCCGTTTCCAACTTCTTACGCGACGTCATCTGTCGTTTCGGCATCCCTCGATGTATTATATCTGACAATGGCACCCCATTCATTAACCGAGAGGTTCGAGCTCTCATGGAAAGGTACAACATCAGCCATGCCACATCAACTCCCTATTACCCGCAAGGTAATGGTCAAGCTGAAGCGTCCAACAAGACTTTGCTACGAGTATTATCGCGAATGGTGCATGACGCCGACCGGTCGTGGTCCGAACAACTGAATCTGGCACTCTGGGCCTACAGAACATCCATGCACACAGCGACAAAGGCCACGCCTTTCTCTCTCGTCTACGGGGACGAGTGTGTGGTACCTGCCGAGATCGCAGAACCATCGGCTCGACTTTCCCTAAGCAGCAGTCTCGGAGATGAAGAAGCCCGGCTCGCGGCACTTGACGGCCTCGACGAACGACGAGCCACGGCCCTGCGCCGCATGAAGAAGTATCATGAGCAGCTTACGAAAGCTTATGGGAAGACCGTCAAGCCACGTTCGTTTATCGAGGGCGACCTTGTTCTTCAAGCCGCCAAGCATGTGCGGGCCAACATGTCAGCTCCTAAATTCACGCCAAACTGGGAGGGCCCTTTCACGGTGCACGAAGCCCGCACTAATGGCTCGTACCTCCTGCTCAACCACGACGACGGTCAGGTCTCGGCCCCCATCAACGGCCGCTACCTGAAGAAGTATTATGTGTAGTCGCGTCATAGAACGCGCCCTCGTAGCATTTTTGTACATGCGACATTGCTTGCAGACTTGTATTTTTTTGTTGATCTGTGTAGCGTTCTACACTAGTCATGTAATGGTGTTTTGTACCGCGTCCTATCAATACAAAGTCATGCTGTTACCTCAACTTCTGCCCAGCTGGCACTCATTCTCAACCTATGCTTCCTAAGTCACTTTCTACGAGCGGGAATGGGAGAGCATTCACAAGTAACCGAAACAAGCAAGACATTCAAAAAAAAAAGAGAGAAGAAAGAAGAGAGCAACCGAACATAACATACAATAAGCCGAGACCATCAAAATATGTACATATACATCAAACGTTTACTAGCCGTCGTTAAGCACTACAACTACGGCAAAGTAACATACAAGCTAGGAAAGTCTAGACAACAGCGATGCAACTGGGTGGGAGCTGAATGCCTGAAGTACCTCCCGCTCCGCTTGTACCTCTGACCATCCAGCATCAAGCTCGGCCTGTCGCCCTAACCGCTCTGACTCTCGCCCGTCCACCTCACCTCGCCGCCTCTGTAGATCGGACAACTGCCTCTGCAAATCGACGAGCTGTCTCTCTATCTCTGCCACCTGCATGTCAATCCCGGCCAACTCTGCCGTGATCTCTGACCGCTCTGCCTCTAATCCTGTGCGGCGCCGCTCCAGCAACATCTCCCGCATAACCACGACTGCACGCCTCTCATCCATATCGTGGCTGACGCTCCTCGATCTAAAGAAATCTGCTAGCCAGTCCAGCTGCATACCTAGCGATGTGAACGGAGCGAACTCTGAAAGCGACCGAGCAACGAACTCTGCAGTCCAACCCGACGACGGCACACTGGCGAACGGCAGCAACCACTCCATAAACCCTGCAGACACCCACATCCGTAGTACTGGGTTCTCTACCACCACGCTCTCGAATGTCTGCGGGAACGCTGCCTTCACCAGTTCTAACCGGCGCACAGTCTCCGCCGGTAGCTGGAGGCCCCCCCAAGCTGCCACATCCACCTGACCGCTCGAGGATCCTCTACTCATATCTCCGACTGTCGCGCCACTGCCGCCCGCTGCAGAAATCTCCGACATCCCACCCGCCCTCTGCGCCCCAATCGTGGCTGAGTGCATCGCCAGAAGAGTAGCTCCGACCTCAACCACGGACTCCGGCAATGTGTCATGCCGTCGCACCACCACGGCCTGAACCGGTGTCTCTCGCTCACGAATCGAGGCAGCAACAACAGACTCAGGCTCCGCCATTTCGCCACCATCACCTCCCACAACCTGCGTCTCCATGCCTGTCCACCAGTCCTCGTCAATGTCGAACATCACCGTATCGCTCCCCTCTCCGCCGTATAGTGCCCCCACCGTTTCCTCCGTAGCAGGCAATGGGCTCACCCTCCTCGGCACACTGGCCGTCAATAGCTCAACGGCCTCGGTCTCGTCACTGTCAACTAATCTGCCGGCCTCGGCTGCCATAGCCTCCTCGCCTGCGATCTCAGTCTCGGCCTCGCTCCCCCCCGCGACCGCCTCTTCCTCGTCCCCCTGGCAAAACCGCTGTCAGTTCACAGATTATGAGCAATATGCAAACCATATTTATACGACAAAAAGAAAGGACAGAAGCAAACCTCAGAGTCTAGCTCC
>JAVXUP010005332.1:0-20178 GCA_033070095.1 Escallonia herrerae | reverse complement strand
GCCTCATGTACACGAATAGGTACACATACACAAGCACCCAGCGCATTTTCTGCTATTCAGAGCTTCACCCTTGTAGCGACGTTCTGACTTTAGTATCGGAGCATTTTCCACCGGAACACCTCGGTGGTCACTCCGTGTTCTATTTTGCAGGTTCATTTCCCAGCTGCTATTCACACGGAGTGACCACCGGAGGTGTTCCTTGAATATATTTAGCTATATCAGTTTCTTTGAAGAAGCCAAACGTTACTCTCTTCAGGAAAAAAAAAGAGAATCAAATTTAGAAGTACTCTTTGACCAGAAAACTATAAGAATGCACTTTATGATAAAATTCTAATATTGATAGAAGTTGGTGTCAGTGAGAATGTTTGCCTGCTGAGCTATTGCCGTATTGGTGCTACCCCTGAAGTTATCAAACATTTCTCAGGTGCCAACGACTAAGTGCTAACAACCTCAGCAGCAGCCAACAACTAGAGATTGCATCACAGATTTCCTTTCTCCCACCAACCACCTACTTACCTCGAAGACAGAACATGTCTCCATTTCTAATTCATATTGCTCATCATGCTTGGATTTTCGTTGATAATATTAAAGCCCTACAACACCTATACCGGAGATTGAATTCGTCTTACGAGTTCTTTTGGCTCTTGAGCATACTTTAGTTAGACACCGTACCTTATGCTGAAGCACGGTGTATATTATTGCACTTGTATATTATTGCACTAAATCTCTAACAGCTTAAATTTTTAGAATAGACGATAACTTAATATGATATCAAAACTCTACTTTAACAAGACTTTGGATTTGGTTTTTTTTTTCCCGCTTGCATGTATTTGTAGCCTTTTATTATAGCGCAATTCATACTCTGTTTATTTGGACACTTCGTAATGATGTACCTTGTTTTGTCTCTCCATGTTTAACCAGAGTTTGCACGTGGAGGAAAATACTAAAACATGATACATATAATTGTTGAGCTCATTGTTTAACAGTTTGAATCTTTAAAACAGATGATAACTTAATACCTTATTATAATATCATAGCTTGTCTTATCTTATCAGGTTCGAGCATCATCGGATATAAAAGCACTGAAAATGCACCTTAAGCAATTTTTTTTTACTTTCACCAACATATTTTCACACATATTCATCATGAAATGCAAAGTACGTTGGAGTAAACAAGAGGAGGTGGAGGAGGAGAAACAAATAGCAGTAACAGTGACTCGAACCGTCATTGCAGGCTCCACGTGGGTGCGACAGGGTGCTATAATGGAACAGCAATGAATTCATATATATATATATACACACTTTATCAGCTATACTATACTATATAACAACAAGTTGTGAACACTGAACACTATCTCCTGCCTGGATTGCCGGTGTATCTTTTCAGAGCAACATTCTTTTGATCATGAAGAAAGTTTATGGGCAAACAAGGCCACATTTGAGTGCCAAATGTCCCACCCCCTCATCAACTTACATTAACATTTAATAACTCTGTGTGTTTGTGTGTTGTGCTGGGCCTGCTGTTATGATAAGGTCCTGGCTCAATCTTGTGGAAAGCTACCCCCAATTCAATCCAAAGGAAGTGAACAACAAATAAATAACTGTATATGATTGATAACCCAGGACTCTTTGTCATAAGATTACTTAAATGCTGCATTTGACTCTGCAGTAGCATTTTTTTAAAGTCCGGATGAAGGAGTAGGGTTGTGACAGATCACAATCGAAGGCACCATTAAGATCACTAATAGTAAGCGAGTACATAATTACTTGGATCAAGGTTGAGAATGTGACGGGCGTCAGACGGGAGAAAATGTGAAGATCAAGGACCAGAAGTCAGCCATTTTTCGGGGTCTCGAATGGGTGTGGAAACATGGATAGTTCAATGTGTTCGTCGGCGCCTGATACAACGTAATTGTTACCCATGTAATAAAAACAGATGGAGTTAAACGTTGAAGTGCATCTTGTATTTTCTGTGTTTTACGTGATAGATTAGATGTTTGAAAAACTTAAAAATGGGAATGTTGGACAACTAAGAAACAATATGATCACAGAATTTGTCAAGCTGAGGACACTTGGTAACTTAGTCAATTATCATCGTTCAACCATTACTTAGATTTTTATTCTATTTTGTCTGCCAAATGATGCAAGTGGTAAGGATTGAAACAAAACAGATTTAGCACCTATTTAAGTTGATGTTAGTGTTGGAACTTTTTGATAACCATCTGTATGACTTTTGCGGCTATAACACCAACCTCACCCAATACCTCTGGTTAAGTTTAGCCCAGTCTCATTAGCAGCCAAATTGGTAAGGTACCTCGTATTAATGAAGTCTCTTTGCATGTTAGAAAATATTAGATGATTCGGAATCATTGCCCCATTCCGTACTTGCTTCTGTGACCTCAACCTCTTCACGATCCCAAATAATAAGTATTAATAATTCAAAATTATGCAATATTTTTTCCGTCCTACAAAAATTAATCATATTTTCTTTTGCGCCATCTCACAAAAATTGCTCATTTTTCAAATTAAGAAAGATTTTGTGTGTTTTTTCATATTATACTTTTTCTATTCTATTTTTATCTCCACATTTAACTCTACACCAACTCATTTTCTCTCTCCTAACCCACTTTTTATATTATTCTATTTCTCTTTTCATATTTAACACTTCATTAATCATTCTCTGATCTACTTTCTTCTCCCCTCCTAAAATGAATAATAAAAAAAATACATAATATGTCAAGTCAAATGCGATCAATTTATGTGGAACAGATGGAATACTTGTTTTGCTATGCTACGCATAGGTGAGAAGTTATTTGGGGTTGTCAGAGGAATCCCCCAACACACTTCTTGGGACCGCAATCCAAAAAAGTGATCCTCCCACGTACCAACCATCACTAGGTCTCATGAGACACATTGGCCCTATTTCATTAGATGTTTTTTGAGTGGTGGGAGTTTTCCCCTGCTTTCTTTACTCCGTGTGGTGTAACAATTTTACAACCGCAAATGGCAACTAAAAGACAAGAACGACAAAGAAAGTGTGAAAAGCTTAAACTCTAATATCATGTTAAATTATTATTAAATGAACACAACAATATTACGGTTCATTGACAAAATAACATAACTTCGGAGTACATTTGACAACGTGTGGTTCACGCGTGCATTGACGGATACAATTACAAAATAATTCTTTCACATTTGATGTTTGATTTTTTGCCGAAGGTTCATAATCAAACATCATTGTCACACCAACACAACAATAATGATATTATAAGGGAAGCAAAACCCAACAGTTGTTCAACAAGTAGTGGGGATTGCTGTCCTAATTACTTAGTCTTCCCATTCAAGTAAAGTTAGCTGAAGGTGGCCAAAAAATCCCGTTGAGTGCAGAAGTGGCCAACCTCCCTGCCCTCTCTCTGTCTCTCACCTTTCACTTTCGATGATCAACCCAAAAGAAAATTATAAAAACATAAAAGGTGAAAGGTAGGAGAATTGAAAAAGTTAAAGCCCTGTGTAAGAACCAGACTCCAAGTTCTAGAGAGAGAGCAGGAGGCCAGTTTTGAACAGAAATTCCTTTTTCCAAAAAGCTATGGAGGAAAGAAGCATGTTCTGGTGTATTTGAAGGGAGAGGGAGGGTAGAGTCAAGAGAGATAAACTAACCCACAAAAGAAAAAAAAAAAAAGTGTTGTGCAGAGAGAGAGAGAGAGAGACATTAGTTCATTTCTCTCCTTGCAGGCCTTTAGCTAGGTGCAGCTTTCTGGAAAGGCTTTGGTAGGTTGGGAAAACTCATAAGGTAGAATTTCTTCTTAATTTTTCTTAAATTTAATCTGTATATAATGATATGGGGGTGTGCTAATATTATCATTGTTTGGAAAGATGACACTGAATTTTGGCAAGGTAGGCTTCTTGATGTTTCTGTTGGGTAATTCCTTCTTGCTTTGATCCTCTCCTACTTTATGTTGGTGAAATATTTACTAGTCTGCCAAAAGGAAAGAGATTCCAGTGGCTAGAAATGTTTTTGTTTCATCAATTGTGTCTGTATTTTTGTGTGTGTGTGTGTAGAGAGAAAGAATCGAGCCATTCTTAGAATTTTATATCTGTTCCTCCCCTGAACAGAGGGAGTGCAGCAGGCTTACATATTTTACAATTGAGACAGGAAAATTCCCAGCTTTTCTCAGTGAAAAATTTATCATGTATAATTCCCCTGATTTTCCTCGGAGAGAAATGTAAATCTGCAGCGTATTTGTTTTACAGAGGAGACGAAAAAATCTCCCCTGATTTCCTCTCTCTTAGGATGCGCCGTTGGCTGCAAATGGTACGCTTATTCCAT
Organism: Escallonia herrerae; assembly: GCA_033070095.1. Lineage (NCBI taxonomy): Eukaryota > Viridiplantae > Streptophyta > Magnoliopsida > Escalloniales > Escalloniaceae > Escallonia > Escallonia herrerae. Next base: position 15,852 of record JAVXUP010005332.1, on the reverse strand, counting down.
GTTGATCGCGCAGATCACTTGTTTAGAACGTAGAAACAGTTTGTCTGCAACCGTTGAGTAAGACTAAGGGCCCTGCATTGGTGGGAGTCTCGTACTCTGGGTAGCCTCATCCTTTTTCTCTCTGGCTGTGTCGTGTCGGTGTCTGTTCGTGTGTGACTTTTCAGTAGAAAGTGCTATCTGTTGTGACTTTTGAAACCTCATGGTTTATCTTTGTTCCTGGCAATCGGATAAGGCACAATCTGACACTTATTTGACTGAGAAATCCTATGTTACCATTCATCCGAAACAAAAATATTGTGTATTTGATGAATTATGCTATAGTAGTCACTTTGCCCTTGTGTGCGTTACTTATTTTTTCCCTCTGAACTTTTCCCTAGTATTACGACTAGTAAAATCCATATTGCAGAGCGCATTTTAATATTTAGATGTCAAAGTATATGTTGAGTTGAATCCAGACATACTAATTGTGTCGCTTCTTTCCGCTTTTGCAGGGTGAAACAGTAATGCTAGGGACATGGGAAAGAAAGGGAGTTGGTTTTCTGCAATCAAGAGGGTTTTCATTCCCAGCTCCAAAGAGAAACTAGTCAATGTAAGTGGGAATTTCATTTAGAGTACTAGTAATGGCCAAAAAAACCCAGAGAACAATACCAATAGCCCTGAAATATCAAGTGATCGCCTATTAAAGACTTGCTTCTTCTGTTTCTTTTCCCCTATGTACAGAACCGAAGAAAATTTTTATGGCGTTATGTGTGTTGCTTGATGATGTGATGTTCTTATGTCCCAAACCACCCATCTTAGCTTCTCCTAAAGTTTCAAGTTGTCGACTTGAATAGAGTGTTGAGAAAGGTCAAGTCGTCAGATGCATTTTCGTTCTCATAAATGAAAACAACTATGAACTTTGGCTAGGAAAATCAATAGAAGAAAACTAACCTTAAGCCTGAGCAAGAACAAAATTAAGTCAGTGGTTATAGTTGCTTCCTATGATCATTATAATATTTCTTGTTGTCAAAATGCCTGAATTCGCAATGCTTGGACAAACATATTATTTCGAGCTTGGGTTTTGTTTGTTTTGATATAGCCATGATGTCAATTTCAGTTTAGTTGATATACTCTCCTTTCCTGATTGCTAATTACTGTTGCAGGATGCAGAGAAGAAAAGCACGAAAGACAAGAAAAAGGGCCGAGGAAAATTGAGGCATGGAGAGACAAAGTCGTTTATTCCCCTCTTCAGGGAACCAAGCAGTATCGAAAAGATATTGGGGGAAGCTGACCAACACAAGTTGCTCCTCAGGCCTTCTACACCTTCCGGGGGTCCAAAGTCGCCGCCTTCAGGGTCTGCAAGGCCTGCTTCTCCGAGGCTTGCTTCTCCAAGGGTTACTTCTCCCAGAGCTGCTTCTCCAAGAGTTGATTCCCCTAGGCCCGCTTCTCCTAGAGTTGTTCGTCAACATAAGGAAGTTAGCCTTAGACCTGAACCAACTCTAAGATACCACCACTTCTCAGCCACCAAGATCCAGGCAGCCTACAGGGGTTATATGGTAAGCTTCTAACTTGTTTTTGCCTTTAGAATGAATACAATCTGCAAAAGTTCAAGTTTGAAAATTAGACATTGAGATATATATAGGCCAAACTCCACCTAACTTAATAAGTCTTGCTGGTTTTCCGGTTTATAGTTGCTAATGTCAATATTGTATGTTATCTGAAGTTACATTGTTACACGTGCCGGATCATTAGAGCATTGTGAAGTCTGTACAATTGCGTAAAGAGCATAAATTCTGATATACGGCCAGGGGCCAGAACGTGCTCTTTGTGATGGACACGTGCTCCTAGTGATGGATGTGTGTGTGTAGATATAGATTAAAAGACATCACAAATTGACCGTGAACAACATAGGGAACATGGTTTAGCAGCCACTTGGGTCAAACAGTATGATGACCAGTCAAAAGTTCCGCCAATGTGTGATGACTAACTTCCGCATATAGCTTCAAATTTTTGCTGGCCCTTATTTTGCTTCAACAAGGTAAACTAATACCCTTTTAATATGCCGAATAACCATTTGGCTGGGCGAACGGGATTTCCCAAAAATCTGGTCATTATAGTGAGGTTCTGTGTGCCATCCCACTTTGGTTACTCATATTGTAGATGGTTCTGAAAATGCACTAGCTTTTATGAGATGCCAAAAGTACCATTATTGGGGCTCTTTGAATGGACTTTAAACATTTGAGAGTTGCAATGAACAAGAACCTGATGCTGATATACAATGTTGTTTGAGGTTTATGACTCCTGTAACGAACTATTGCCAGTTAAATAATTTGTTCCTTTCTTACAGGCAAGGAGAAGCTTCAGAGCTTTGAGGGGTCTAGTGAGGCTTCAAGGGGTGGTGAGAGGCCAGAGTGTGAAGCGACAGACCATGAATGCCATGAAACATATGCAGCTTTTAGTGAGGATTCAAACTCAAATCCAATCACGACGGATCCAAATGATAGAAAATCAGGCACTCCATCGCAACAACGACAAGGAATTGGAAAGCACCCTTAGCAAATGGACTTTGAACCAGGTACTAAGATACCAACTAAGAGTTGTTAAGCACATACCAAATTTCCTTATGTGGTTTTCTAAGGAATGATCTCTAAACTTGAAGAGTTTAGCCCCCGTTTTGCCCTCTCTCAACAATTTGCCTAATCTGTTACACCTTCTTTTGCCGTAGTTGGTCACCCCACTTCAAGTTGATGAAAAGGAAAAGTAAAGGATAACAAAAAGGGCAGTCCAGTGCATGAGGTTCCCTCCTACTCAGATTCTGGATAATCAGATAATATTAATAGAATAATTGAAGAAATTGGCCTTGCACTTCAGCAAGTACAGTTACTTGTTACCTACTCTGTCCCCTGATGTGAATGCGATGGCAGTTATCCATTTTGCAAATGCGGCAATCACTACCTACCTTCCCCTCCCTTGTAATTCTCTCATCCAGAAAGGAAAAAGATCAAGGGTTAGAGCGTTTAGAGGGTATCCCTCTTTGTTTCCATCTCTTCAGGTTGTAAAATCAACACATGAAGATTAATCCTTCCTAAGCCTAGCCTGCCCTTTCTTTCAGCCCTATTTCTGTACCCAAACAAAGTGCAGGAAAAAGTTGGGAAGGACAATGCAAACTTTCATATAGTGTTCTTCACGGCCATCTTGCTGTAGAAAGTGAGGGAGTTGCACCTAAGTGACTAGAAAATATTCTTCTTTTAAACTCCCTAACTCCTACTGGTTATTTAAGTTCCGTTTTAACTGGGAACATTGAATATAGTCTGAGGCAGGTGATCAAGAAGAATGGGATTATAGCATGCTAACAAAGGAGGAAAGAGAGGCGAGGATGCAGAGAAAGGTGGAGGCACTCATTAAGAGAGAAAGGGCCATGGCGTATGCATATTCAAACCAGGTACGGATGCTGATACCACTTGTAGCCTAGCCTGTATTTGATTGAATCGTGACCTTTGATCTGTGCACATAGCACATCAAGGAAATGGGATTCAGATGCACCAGAGTGCAGCATATTGGTCTTGTAATGTGATTATCTTAGGAGTAAAAATTTGCTAAGCTTGTTAAGGTTTGTAGTGTATTTAGTTGTGATTACTGTATTGTACTTGAATGACTGTCTCTCTCTTCAGAATATTGTTTTGTATTTCACAAATTTTTGTAAACCTTTAGCCAAAATTGATCTCTTTTTAGAGGGGAGCTGAACTTTAGTTCCTCCATCATTTAGTCTCTCCCTTTCAACGGCAAATACGAACCTCTTTTTTAAACCCAGTGTCCATCCTCTTCAATGAATAGGCTTACTTTCATTTCCTGTGAGTTTCCCCTCCTCAGATCCTAAATTCCCAGGTGAAAAACTGCTTGAGTTGTACGTGTCTTGTTGAAATCCATGCTCAACTCTCAATGGAAGAATGCCATTGATGTTTGTGCAACTCATCAAGTTCTACAACAGTGGGCATGGACTTGGCGTCCCCATGTCCATTGTTGTTGATGGGCTAAGTTAATAGGAATATGCCAACAATAATTTTCTCGAGTTGCCATTTTCTAATCTTTTGTTCATCCAAGTCAGTTGAGCTAGGTTTTTTTCTTCTTATTGTTGGACTGGGCTGAGGCTATATAAACCGACTTCTTTTCTGTCTGAGAAGTATATTAATCCACCTCTAGGCTGTAGGTTGCATGCGCCACTAATCTTATTTCACTTTGTCTTTTTAGATATTAGAATGAACTCTTGCTCCTCTCAAAACACCACAGGCACCAACAGACACATGCATTGCCTTCTCTTACAGAAAAGGGGATCATAACACTGCTTTATTTTTGTGCCATCAGTTGTGGAAAGCTAATCCAAAATCAGCTCAGTCGGCTATCTTGGACGTCCGATCTGGTGGATTTCCTTGGTGGTGGAATTGGTTAGAACGCCAGCTACCTCCAGCAAACGCCTCCGAAAGTCGACAAATGAAAAATGTTCATCTAACGCCTCCGAGGCCAGCTTCATTACACAAGCCAAGTCCACGACCTCAAGCAAGCAACTACAAGCAGCAAAGTTTCGGGTTTGAGAATCTTGAATCAGACACACCAAGGTCATCAAAATCCACAGTACCGATGAGAATGAGACCAATGTTCACTCCATCTAGAACTCCACCTAGGAGCAGCTCAAATTTCATGAAGTATTCAAAACCGAGAATTAGTGGAGCTGGTTCCATGTTTGATGCATCGGTGAAGGATGATGACAGCTTGGTGAGCTGCCCCCCCTTCTCAGCTCCTAACTACATGAGTCCAACTGTTTCAGCTAAAGCCAAAGCGAGACCATATAGCAATCCGAAGGACAGGTTCCCCGTGACTCCAGGAAGCGAGTCGTCAAAGAGGAGGTTTTCATTTCCGTTAACCCCAAATCTTGGTTCTTTTAAATGGAACAAAGGGTCTAGCAAGGATTCTACTTCTCAAAGGGTGTTGGAAAAACATCAGTCAATGCATTCTACTGGGGACTTGAGTGTGGATTCTGCCATTTCTATGCCTGCAGCAGTTGGAAGGAAGCCGTTTAACCGATTTGTGTGATTGATTTTTCTTTAACTCGTCGGGCTTTTCTTTTCTTCTTTCTTTCTATCCATTTTTTTAACAGTGAGTGTATGGTAATGTTGATAACAGGAGGATACTGATGTATAACAATAAAGAGATAGTATGGAATGATTGTTTGAGTGCTAGAAGAATTGGGTTTTGATGGCTTGAAGTGCTTTTAGTAATATCCCAAAAGCTCAAGTCTTTCGAGTTTCGGCTCCATTGATTGCTGAGAGTTAGGATTCTGGAGTAGCTCCTTTGGTTTTGAAGATTAACGGTAAAAAGTAAGACGCATTGTCTTGGTCCTTCTCATTTTGAACTTTTTTGAATGGAAGTGTCTATTGAGCTTCAGTATTTAAGGAGTTATTATAGTCCAGTATACTTGGATCGAACTAAAAGTGCTAACCTTTTACGTTTAGCTGTGCTCATTAAGGATATCTCATCCATCTTTGGGGAGATCGACTCTCTGTTATCTCCCTAAGGCATCAGAGCATATGGTCGCGCTAGTGTTGGGCCTTGTGCTCGTAACACTTCTAACACTGTGTTCATACCCTATTCTGGTCGCACCCCAGGACCCGCTAAGGGACCCACTTTGCACGACACATCACCCAGTCAGCGGTCAACTTTTCAACGCTCGAGGGCCGGTCAAAGCAACGCATGCTCAAGTCACGTGAACCATTCGTGAAGCGACCTCGGCGTGCCTTCCACCTTGGGGGTCGGCCACCCTTGGGGGTCGGCCACCCCAAGGGGTCGGCCACCCCAATGGGTCGGCCACCCTTGGGGGTCGGCCGCCCCAAGGGGTCGGCCTCCCTTGGGGGTCGGCCACCTGCCTTGAATACCGACGCCGTCACCTTTGACCGTGCTCCATTGTCACGACGACCGTCGCTCGCGGCCGCGCTCCGCCATAGTCGCGACGACCGTCGCTCTCGGCCGTGCTCCTTCGTCGCGATGACCGTCGCTCGTAGTCTCGATGACCGTCACTTGTGGCCGCTCTGTCGCCATGACAACCGTCGCTCACGGTCGCGCGCCATCCACGCAACGACCCTTGTCGCTCGGAGATCACTCTGCGACCCTCGTCGCCCGCACTCAACCGCGCCCCATGCGCTGCAATCATGTTATATGCTCACGGGATAGGCTACTCCTCCAGGACACTATCTCCGCCGGGGTGCCTGCGTGACTGGCCTACGTGCTCTGGCACTGGGGGCTCGCGTCGGCACCCCTAAGGACTATGACCCCCGGGTCACTCCGAGATGGGAGCAGGTCTTCGGAAGGGCATCTTGCCTAGTCCACCTGGCAGCTGGGCGTCGGGTCTTCCCCACCGCTGCCAGGACCTGTGGGATTCAGTAAGGGCTTGGACTGGAGGCTGGGGCAACGGGCTACTCTGACCATGCTACCGCGGCATGATCAGTCTCCTCAGACAGGCAGAGAGATGTTGCAAGGGCAGGGCAGCACGAACTTAGGGACCGGCAGTCCAACGGAGGGTCAGTGCTTTGGCCCCCTGGCGACGTGTCGTTCCCAGGGGGTGACACATGTCAACTTATGACACATGCACATTTTTGCCTATAAATAGTGGACTTTGGAGCTTTTTCAAGGATCTTTTCTCTCATTTGGACTTTTCACTTTCTCTCTCTAAAAGACATTCTCTCTGGAATTCTAGTGAGAGAAACACACTTGGACTCCCGTCTACGGACCCTTGACGCTGCTCCCTTGCACGGACTGTAGACTGTCGGTCCTGTTCATCGTCACCCTGCCTGCGCAGCGCTGCCAGCCCTCACGACCTGTCTGGGGAGCCTTGCCCTCGGCCCTTGCGCCGTCCTTGCTGTCTCCCGCGTTGCCTACCTGGAAGCTGACTCAGACCGCATCCTTTGTGGCACCTCCACGTAGCATCGAACCATTTTCGGCATCATCATTTTGCTTGGAAGCTGACGCAGACCGCATCCTTTGTGGCACCTCCACGTAGCATCGAACCATTTTCGGCATCATCATTTTGGCGACTCCGCTGGGGAGGTGAGCATCGTATTGCGGTTTGCACACCTTCCGGACTTAGGCATTATGCCTGTGCAACAGAGAGCTACCAGGGCAACCAGCCAAGGACCCAACCCCGCCATGCAAGACACCACCTCGGTGATCAGGAAGAGACTAGCGCCACGCGGCTCCAAGACCAGCTGCCAACCACTACCCCCGACGTGTAAGTGCTCGTAAATGCAGCCATCCAGCAACTCACTCCAACCATCACCACTCTGCAAGATTCACAGACCACTCTACTAGCCGCCATTATGGAGATGCAAAAATCCATACAAGCCCTGGCCTCACAGCAGGCCGCTCCATCAATCCAGCCTTCAGGACCGGGGCCAGCTTTTGATGTCGCCCCGGCCCCAGTGTCGCGACTACTGCCGCCTTGGATATCCAGACCCTTGGCGGTAGGGCTCGCAACACCCTCGCTACCGGTAGCCGACACATCTCCTTCTGCAGTGCCGCCCCGCAAGCTACACACGGATCTCGGGCCAGTCTTGCAGCAGATTCTCCCCGCTGTCACACCATCTCATCCGATGCTGGCAAGAAGCTCCTCCGAAACGCATGACTCCATCGAGATGGAACCTAATCCGTATCCAATTGAGCAACACCAAACCGCCGGCCAAGTGATAGACATGTCTCGCCAACCCACACTCGCCCCTGCACAGCTGCCCTTGCCAGCACCTGTACTATACCAACCCTCCCATGTCCCCGTTCATCAAGCCGTGCCATCTGGGGGCTCGGGGGCTCGCGACGCACCAGGCGGTCATCACCCCTTGACCGGCAATGAGGCACCATCCTCCAACTATGTCACTCGGTCGGATTTGGAAGCCCTTGTCCGTCGCCTGTAGAGGAATTCCGAGCCGGACTCCTCAACCCGTCTAACCGGACACGCCCCGTACGCCAATGATATCGCCATCGCACCCTACCCCCTCAAGTACAAGCAACCAAACTTTGTGCTCTTCAACGGACGTGAGGGAAACGCCCGTGAACATCTAACAAGGTTCGCAGGCTCCTTGGAGCAGTATGGTACAGGAGACAGCTTAAAGTTGAGAGAATTCCACAAATCCCTTACAGGCTTGGCTTACACTTGGTATCACCAGATCCCTGCAGGGACCGTCCACACCTGGAACGACATGGTCCAGCTGTTCTTAGACAAGTTTCATTACTAGACCGAGCGCGTGACTATCGTTGATATTGCTGGCATTCGCCAGAACCAGGGAGAAGACTTGAATAAATATGTGCATCATTTTCATCTCAAGTGCCTTGAGTGCACAGATTTCAGCAAAGACGAAACGTTGGTTCCCATATGCATCAAAAATATGATTGACGTCTACCGAGTGCATATCGAGAACCTACAGTTAAGGTCATGGGGACACCTCAAGGAGACAGCCCGACGAACTTACGAGACAGTTGGTCCTGTCAAGTCATGGAAGCCTCGACCGCAAAGTACGCTGTTGGCCTCAGCAGATACACCTATCACTCAGCGTAGCAACAACAGCAACAACTATGCAGGCTTCAAGCGTCAGCTTCCAGATGGGGACCAAGGCTCCGACAAGCGAAGGCAACAAAGGCCTGCACCTGACTATCCCTGTGATCTGAATACAGTGAAGGAACTCTTGGCGGAATGGGTGGCGCATGACAAAAATTTTCAACTGCCACCAATGCGGACCAACATCACAGACGAAGAAAAGGCCAGGCCCACCTACTGTCCTTTCCATCGAGCCCTTGGCCATCTGCTCAAAAATTGTAATGCACTGCGAACCATCTTTGCAAGGAAGGTAGCGTTGGGCGACCTGCAGCTACGGAAGAACTACGATGTGCGCAAAGATCCTTACCCACCGCATCGCAACAATAGGGAGCACCAGGCCCTTATGGCTGTCACTGACCATGTCGAGCCTGTAATCCACGAAGCCCCGGCAGAGCCCACACTGACCCTCGTGCCTCCTCCAGCTAAGCAGTCGATGCCTTCCTTTCGACAGATGACGAAGATCAAAAGTTTTTTTGATGAAATGGGGTTTTCACCCGCCGCCCGGACTTATCTTTCCAATTGCCTGCTCGAGGTCACCACCGGCCTCGGTCCCGAATGCTTCGCCGTCCAGGCTGAATTACGTCACATCCCCTCCACGGCCTTAGTCTTCTCGGATGAAGACTCGCCGCCGGTCGAGCATCACAATCGGCCGCTGTTTTTAGAGTGTACTGTTAATGGCACGGGCTTCCGTCGTGCCTTGGTTGATTGCGGCGCCTCGATCAACATCATACCTCTCATCACCCTGCAACAGGCCGGCATTCCCCCAAGGAAAATCATTCGTGACCCCGTCAAGATTACCGGCTTTGGACAGGGTCCTCAGTCGACCCTCGGCCATATCACTGTCGACCTCATGGTCGGAACTGTCCGTCGCGACACTACTTTTCACGTAATAGACAGCAAGTTTGCCTTTCACCTCCTGCTCGGGCGACCATGGATCCATGTCAACAAGGCCGTTCCCTCAACATACCACCAATGTGTGAAGCTGGTAGCCGGTTCTACGGGACATGAGGTAGCAATGACAATCCCAACCAAAGCCCCCTTTGAATGCGCCGAGTCTTATTTCGCCGAGGCCTCCTTCTTCACTAATTTCGCCGAGGATGGTGAGAATGCTACTCATATACATTCTACCAGGCTGCCGACCTGGGATGAGCTGTGCGGGGACAAGCTTCCCAAGGCCAAAACCGAGAGAAGTAACAAGAATAATGGGTCAACCCCACCGCTTTCGCCTGCTGCCACGACCAATTCCCCCCTTCTTCCCCCAAGTCCAAGAAGCAAAAGGCTGAGCCGGCCTTTCAACGTATCGTCAAGGACGGCAAAATCATCTATCAATTATGACGGTATGCAGGGGCTCCAGGCGGTCCCTCATCAGACCCCCTCGACCCCGACCCCCTTGGAGAGACTGAATGGTGCCGCACGGCCGAGCATTGCCAGCCAGATCCTGACCTCACCCCCGGCGCGGCACCACCTTGCTATGAGGACGGCCCTCGACCACAGGCTGAAGATATTGAAGAAATCAACCTGGCCGACCCGGGCGAAGAACCGCGGCACACCTACATTGGCACAAAACTCGCCCCCGGCCGAAGAGAGGAATTGGTTTCCCTCCTGCACGAGTATCGTGATGTCTTGTCATGGAGCTACAATGAGATGCCCGGACTGGATCCTGCCTTAGTCACACACCATCTCAACATTGCTACCGGATCCGTCCCTATCCGACAACACCCGCGGACATTCCGCCCCGAGCTCGAATTGAAAATCAAGCAAGAGATTGAACGCCTTCTGCAGGCAGGCTTCATCGAACCTATCACTCACCCTATTTGGCTGGCTAATGTCGTCCCTGTACAAAAGAAAAATGGCCAAGTCCGCGTCTGTATTGACTTTCGGGACTTGAATAAGGCATGCCCCAAGGACGAGTTTCCACTACCCAATATCGACATGCTTACGGAGGCCACCGCCGGATATGAAACTTTATCTTTCATGGATGGGTTCGCAGGTTATAATCAAATTCGCATGAACCCCGACGACAGCGCCAAGACAGCCTTCCGCACTCCTATGGGTAATTTTTGTTGGAAAGTTATGCCTTTCGGCCTCAAGAATGCGGGTGCTACGTATCAAAGGGCTATGACAACAATATTCCATGACATGATACACCGTACTGTGGAAGACTACGTCGACGATCTTATTATCAAATCCAGGAAGGAAAGTGATCACCTCACCGACCTTCAAGCGGTCTTTGATCGTTGCCGCCAGTATAACATGCGGATGAATCCATTGAAATGTGCCTTCGGCGTCTCCTCCGGCAAGTTCCTCGGCTTCTTGGTCAGTCGACAGGGCATCGACGTTGACCCCTCGAAAGCAGCCTCCATCCAAGAAATGCCCTCCCCCAAGAACACAAAGCAACTGAAGAGCTTCCTCGGCAAGGTCTCTTACCTCCGACGCTTCATACCCGCGCTGGCCGAGCTCATTACGCCATTTCAACACTTGACGCGTAAAAGCGCACCATGGAATTGGGGCGCGCCCCAACGGCAAGCATTTGAACGGATTAAGGCGGTCCTCATGTCACCGCAAACCATGGTCGTACCACAACGGGGCATCCCACTCCTACTCTACCTGACTTCCACACCCAGATCCATCGCGGCTTTGCTTGCCCAAGAAGTCGAAGGTGTCGAGCGTCCTGTTTATTACCTCAGTAGAGTGATCAGGGGGCCCGAAGCCAACTACTCCGAGCTCGAGAAACACTGTCTAGCCTTGGTGTACGCCTCACAGAAGTTCAGACATTACTTTCTGGCGCACCAGATCACACTCGTCACCAAGGCTGACCCACTCCGTTACATGCTTACGCGTCCCGCCCTGTCTGGTCGACTCACCCGGTGGTTGCTGCTATTGGCCGAATTCGGTTTATCTATCAAGAATCCTACAGCTCTGCGGAGCCAAGCACTTGCAGACCTCCTGGCCTTCTTCCCACGCCAACAATGTGAACCGATATCGGATCAACTGCCTGGGGAGGAGACAGCCCTGATCACCGACATCGATGAACTGTGGACGCTTGAATTCGACGGCTCTGCCACTAGCAAAGGTCCCAATGGCACACCCCTCCGACAAGGGGGTGCCGGCATAGTCCTCCGGGCACCAGACGGTGTTACCACTTCATTATCTTTCAAACTTGCATTCCCGGTGTCTAACAACGAAGCTGAATACGAGGCACTTGTCATTGGCCTCATGATCGCCGTCAGTATGGGGGCTAAGGCGCTGTGTGTGAAAGGAGACTCAAATTTGGTCATGAAGCAGGCGGACGGAGAGTTCGCGGTCAAAGAACCAGCCTTGGCACCTTATCGTGCCTTGGTGCAACACTTGGAAGGAAGACTCGGCCATGTCCAGTATGAACATCACAATAGGTGCCACAACAGACATGCGGACAGCTTGGCCACGATCGCGTCAAAGATAGAGGTCGATGGTGAACAACGGATGCTAACCATCGTCAAGAGAATGGAACCATGCACAGCACTGAACCTAGTCCCGAGGGACGTTACTGCGGACGATTGGAGGCAACCGATTATCGACAAACTTAAAGCGCCATCTCTTGCTCATGCCTCCACCCTTACAGACTTTTCAATGATGGGAGATGTCTTATACAGGCGGTGTCCCGGAGGCACTCTAGCCAGATGTTTGGCACCGGAAGAGGCAAAGCACAAATTACAGCTCGGCCACCAGAAGTGTTGTGGCCTCGACGGTCCCCCTCTATATCGTCGCCTCCAGCGTATGGGCCTATATTGGCCATCCATGGCCAAGGACGCCTCGGATATACAAAAAGATTGTCCCGAGTGCTTGTATGCACCCGACGGTGCAGAAGCTCTTGTCATTGACATCGAAGGTGACTGGCGCCAGCCTTTCATCCAGTATTTATCCCACGGGATTCTACCACCTGACCGCGGCTCAGCACGATCCATCAAGCGCAAGGCAGTCAAGTATTTTGTGACGGAAGGCGAGTTATTTCGCAAGGGATTTTCGGGACGCACCCTGCGATGCTTGCAGGGTGCCCAAGTGGTCAAGGTCATTAACGAAGTACACAATGGTGATTGTGGTGAACATCAAGGCTCCCAGAAGCTGTATGCAGAATTACTAAGATTGGGGTATTATTGGCCGACTATGGAATCCGACTCCATCTCGCATGTCCGACGCTGCCAACCCTGCCAGCGGCACGCCGACAGGATACACACGCCAGCATCCGACTTGCACATGATCTCAGCCCCGTGGCCATTTCATTCTTGGGCCCTCGACCTCATCGGCCCCATCCACCCGCCGTCCAGACGCCATTCATGGATCATGGTTGCTACTGAACGCTTCACGAAGTGGGTCGAAGCCGTACCTCTGCGGAGAGCCACGGGAGGTGCCGTTTCTAACTTCTTACGTGACGTCATCTGTCGTTTCGGCATCCCTCGGTGTATTATATCTGACAATGGCACGCCATTCATTAACCGAGAGGTTCGAGCTCTCATGGAAGGGTACAACATCAGCCATGCTACATCAACTCCCTATTACCCGCAAGGTAATGGTCAAGCTGAAGCTTCCAACAAGACTTTGCTACGAGTATTATCGCGAATGGTGCATGACGCCGACCGGTCGTGGTCCGAACAACTGAATCTGGCACTCTGGGCCTACAGAACATCCCTGCACACAGCGACAAAGGCCACGCCCTTCTCTCTCGTCTACGGGGACGAGTGTGTGGTACCTGCCGAGATCGCAGAACCATCGGCTCGACTTTCTCTAAGCAGCGGTCTCGGAAATGAAGCAGCCCGGCTGGCGGCACTTGACGGCCTCGACGAACGACGAGCCACGGCCCTGCGCCGCATGAAGAAGTATCATGAGCAGCTCACGAAAGCTTATGGGAAGACCGTCAAGCCACGTTCATTTATCGAGGGTGACCTTGTTCTTCAAGCCGCCAAGCATGTGCGGGCCAACATGTCAGCTCCTAAATTCACGCCAAACTGGGAGGGCCCTTTCACGGTGCACGAAGCCCGCACTAATGGCTCGTACCTCCTGCTCAACCACGACGACGGTCAGGTCTCGGCCCCCATCAACGGCCGCTACCTGAAGAAGTATTATGTTTAGTCACGGCAATGTTCCCCCAGCCCTATCCGCCCGCGTCATAGTACGCGCTCTCATAGCATTTTTGTACATGCGACATTGCTTACAGACTTGTAATTTTTTTGTTGATCTGTATAGCGTTCTACGCTACTCATGTAATGGCGTTTTGTCCCACGTCCTATCAATACAAAGTCATGCTGTTACCTCAGCTTCTGCCTAGCTAACACTCATTCTCAACCTATGCTTCCTAAGTCACTTTCTACGGGCGGGAATGGGAGAGCATTCACAGGTGACCAAAACGCGCAAGACATTCAAAAAAAAAAGAGAAGAAAGAAGAGAGCAACCGAACACAACATGCAATAAGCCAAGATCATCGAAAATATATACATATACATCAAACGTTTACTAGCCGTCGTTGAGCGCTACAACTACAGCAAAGTAACATACAAGCTAAGAAAGTCTAGACAACAGCGATGCAACTGGGTGGGAGCTGAATGCCTGAAGTGCCTCCCGCTCTGCTTGTACCTCTGACCATCCAGCATCAAGCTCGGCCTGTCGCCTCAACCGTTCTGACTCTCGCCCGTCCACCTCACCTCGCCGCCTCTGTAGATCGGACAACTGCCTCTGCAAATCGACGAGCTGTCTCTCTATCTCTGCTACCTGCATGTCAATCCCGGCCAACTCTGCGGTAATCTCTGACCGCTCCGCCTCTAATCCTGTACGGCGCCGCTCCAGCAACATCTCCCGCATGACCACGACTGCACGCCTCTCATCCATCTCATGGCTGCCGCTCCTCGACCTAAAGAAATCTGCTAGCCAGTCCAGCTGCATACCTAGTGATGTGAACGGAGCGAACTCTGAAAGCGACCGAGCAACGAACTCTGCAGTCCAACCCGTCGACGGCACACTGGCGAACGGCAGCAACCACTCCATAAACCCGGCAGACACCCACATCCGTAGTACTGGGTTCTCTACCCCCACCCTCTCGAATGTCTGCGGGAACGCTGCCTTCACCAGTTCTAACCGGCGCACCGTCTCCGCTGGTAGCTGGAGGCCCCCCCAAGTCGCCACATCCACCTGACCGCTCGAGGATCCTCTACTCATCTCTCCGGCTGTCGCGCCACTGCCGCCCGCTGCAGAAATCTCCGACATTCCACCCGCCCTCTGCGCACCAATCGTGGCTGAGTGCATCGCCAGAAGAGTAGCTCCAACCTCAACCACGGACTCCGGCAATGTGTCGTGCCGTCGCGCCACCACAGCCTGAACCGGTGTCTCATGCTCACGAATCGGGGCAGCAACAACAGACTCAGGCTCCGCCATATCACCACCATCACCTCCCACAACCTGCGTCTCCATGCCTGTCCACCAGTCCTCGTCAATGTCAAACATCACTGTATCGCTCCCCTCTCCGCCGTATAGTGCCCCCACCGTTTCCTCAGTAGCAGGCAATGGACTCACCCTCCTCGTCACACCGGCCGCCAATATCTCAACGGCCTCAGTCTCATCACTGTCAACTGATCTGCCGGCCTCGGCTGCCATAGCCTCCTCGCCTTCGATCTCGGTCTCAGCCTCGCTACCCTCCGCGACCGCCTCTTCCTCGTCCCCCTGGCAAAACCGCTGTCAGTTCACAAATTATGAGCAATATGCAAACCATATTTATACGACAAAAAGAAAGGACAGAAGCAAACCTCAGAGTCTAGCTCCTCTAATACGTCGCGCGGCCTCTTCGCCCCTGATATGTGTGGGGCTGATGTACCAGCACTAGCCTGACGCGCTGTCTCCATCATCCCCACTCGCAATGCCGATAAAGGGCCCTTGCCGGCCCCCGGCACCCTCGGCACCTCTGCAATAAGCTCCTCTCCGCGGTCCTCCCCTGGGGCAGCGTCCCCCAACTCTCCGGCATCCTCCTCCGCCTCCCTCTCCGAGCTCGGAACAGAACTCCCGGTCACCAGTGACAGCATCCCGCACTGCCTCGCGACTGTGGCCGATATCAGACTCAGGGCTCGGTCGCATGCGAACACATCTACCTGTCGACGTGTGCCTGACGGCTGTGCCAGCCATCCGGCCCAACTCCCTCGCAGCCGCTCCCACCAATGCGCATAATCCGCGGTCACCGCCCCTGCCACCTCTATCCCTGGCTGCCTCCACTCTGTCATCGG
>JAVXUP010005331.1:0-20204 GCA_033070095.1 Escallonia herrerae | reverse complement strand
ATAAAATTCTAGAGTTTCGGCAGGTGCAAAGGCCTTTCGAACTCTTAAACAGAGAGTTAGAATCAATGGTGCAAGGAAGATCGAACACTTAAAATGATAGCTTGAATGTTTAATCATCTGCTGATTGGGCTTTGAATCAAAACAGTGTTTTCTAAACTATTTTTCATGTAGTAGATTGTACTTAGTAAATATACTGTAGTCTGTTCTGTTGGTGTTCTCAAAGCTTTCTTCCTAACAGCACACACAGAGACACAATACAACTCAACTTCTTGAAAGAGAACTCTTACTCTTGCTTTAGCTTTACTACTCGAGGTGTGTTACCCTATCCCATTCTTTCTATACCATAAACCACCCATTTGCAGAAACTTACTGAAGATCGAGTCAGGAATTTAGTATCATTTTGGAACAGGTTGCTCTAATGCATGGATCAGGTTAGATTGCAGATGATTCCTTTACAAGTTCCACAGAGGTCAGGTTGTCCTCCTGGTAGCCTACCAGGAGGACAACCTGATGATATCTAACCGGCGGTAGATATCATGGGGAAAAGTTTCACTCCTGATACTCAATAATATCTGACACAAAGCATCATAACCACCCTAAGGTCCAAAATGGTCTAGCACAGATGCGAGGGGTGCCAATTATCCAGTCAGAGCCAAGTAGCACGCCCAACTCCCATGATATGCCTACTACAGCCTCTTCTTGAACTTAAAGATATTTCGATGTGGCCAAGATATGTCCTGAGAAGATATTTTCCCAGAAATCCCCATCTTCAATAACATACATATGCACCCATTGCAACCAAAAATCATTTTTAGTTGCCAAATGCCATAACACTCTCATCACTAAATCTTTATTCGTCGCCACAGTATCATTAATCCCCAGCTGACCACCTTGATTATGTTGACAAAGAACCATGTTATTTAGCGAAAGTCTAATTGCACAACCTATTATGCTTTTCCATGCTTCAATTTGTTGCTAAAACTGGATAAGAGACAAATATTAGCTTTTCAGCAACCTGAGGTCTGGACAAATATGTAGGTGTGGATTTAGACGTTCCATATTTTACTACTATTAAACTCGTTGCAACAGCATTTCTTGATGGTCTCACGCATGAACTATTACGACAGCTTACATGACATAATATCCTGGCTTCCCATCACAATTTAGAATTAGATGCTAAATCCGTGAACTTCATCTGCATACAGGAATAGATACTTAGAACCAGGCTCAAAGATCTGTTCTGGACACTGGACTCCATCTAGAAAAAAGGTTCGTAAGGGATAGAGATCTATCTGCTCCTAAGGTGCAGCCAAATTTTCAAAATAAGATGCATCTTCTTGCTTAAATAAGATCTGACATCAATATTCCAATAAAACCACAGAAAGGGTTTAATAGACAAAAAGTTCAGGACTATTTCCGTAGAAATTCTGATTGGCTCAAATTTCACATACGAATCTTCTCTCCATCACACCACATCAATGCATGTTTCTGGCTTGTTATGAAAACCTCAAGCCATGTACATTAGAGTCAAGTTATTGTACCGTGGATTTTCTCAGCCTCAGAGTTCAAGTTAGGTTTGGGCTCTAAAATCACTCATCGGCCTCATTTGCCAAGTACTAGTTTCTAAGGTTGACAAATCAAACCAAGCCTGATACCATTGTACTTTTTGGCAATCGTCCAACCAGTAAAATGAGTGCAAAGAATGTATAGAAAGATGAGAATTCAGAATGGTTGTGGATATAATTAAAATCAATGTCAAAGCCTTTTTAGCAGTTGCGGAAGAAACATTTGGTGCGCAAATGGTACATGTGGCAACAAAGACTTTTTAGCAGGCTCTGTTCTGCTATAAACCAGCAGTTCTTCAGGCCTCAAAAAGCCATGATGCACACTGGAGCGTGACTGTGATGAAGAGGCACCTATAAGTGGCCATCACAAGATACCAGATCTAGGAGAACTACAACAGCGTATAGCGAAAGACGAACTCAAATATTTGTAAGCTCATACAAACTCAACTGCAAAAATTCTTCAAAGGCTTTCTCCTCAATCAACATAAAAGGAACCGTTACATTGGTTTTGTCTAGCCGCAACACGGCTAATGAGACTTGGCTACTCGTGGCCTCCACACTCAAACTTCAAACAAGTTATTGAGATATACATCCTTAGCATTCGAAAAATTTTCGTGATGCTACTCAGAGTACAAAAGATTCACAATAATGATGTTATCATGCAGATGGTTAGAATAAGAGCAATAAAGGTCTTTCATTTCCATAGTTCATCCTTAGACTAGTTTCAGATGGCATACAGACAGCAAATTAATCAAAGCTGCTGAGAAACAAGAGCTAATGTGACCAAACACATTTCTGAAAGATGCCAGTGTACCAGAGAAGGTTCAGACTTAGACCAGCAGTATGAGAAGCTTTTAGAATAATCTACTTCAGTACACTGCAGTCAAATAAGATTTTGTCATTATAAGTTCCTAAGAAACTACATATAGGGACTAGAATTTCGGAGTAAAAGAGGAGAAACTTCTATTCTACTTGGACTGTCCAAGATAAGGAAATAATGCATTTGCCACAATTGGTTGAGACATTTTACAACATTCAGATATTCAGTTGTGAATTGGCTTAGAAAACTGGGTTGTTGGAAATTCGTTCAAGAACACATCAGATAGATATGTCATGGCACATGTTGATATGATGACAATAAAGGAAACTTGAAGCCTTCATAAAGCGTGGACAATCCCGTAGAGCCATATGTAATATTAAGCATTACTCAGATACTGCAAAGAAAGCCAGAGAGGTCCAAAGATGAACAATATTCACAGACGTAAACAATATTAGGACACAGACAAGCGTGCAACCACATCAGGGAAAATTAACAACTACCTGTATGTCATATACGTACGAACTTACAGAGAAACATACAATCGAGGGTTTGAGATCTTTAAATCTTTTGGCCTATTTTCATGTCAAATAGTATGACGAAAATTAAATGGAAAACGCCTGAAACAAAAGATGAACCGTGAAATTTAAACAAATAATATTAAGCTAATTTAAGGCTGTGAAAAAAGAAGGGTGGACTTTAGTTGTTTCTTTTTTTTGCGTTCTTTATCCTTTCTGTTATTTGAGAGGTAGGTATATTGTTTTGGTCACAACACCAATTTCCTGATTTTTCAAAATTGTGTGACAGCTTGTCTATTTCTTATCATGCCTGTGTCCCAAGTGGCCTGCATTACTGTGACAGCTTTCACATTTCTCATTCAAGCTGAAAGATAGCAAGATACGCCATGCACTGTTACACGGTGTTATATGGTTACTACAATAATGTCGTCATCACTAGAATCGGAAAGACACAAATCACCTACGAAGGTGATTCTTTGTTGTATTCACAAAGCATGAATGACACGAAATAAAGTATGCATCGACAAGTACACTGCTGAAGTATAAGAAAATAAGGGGGCTTACTTGTATAAATAGGTTGCAATTCCCAGAATAATGCATAAGAGAATGATGTCGATACAGAAGTTCCGACTTGACCTTATCTGCAATAGAGTGAATATCAATCTAGACTTCATCTACCAAATGAAAAATTATAGAAAAGCAGTTGGAAAGTAACCAAAAATTATCTGACGTAAAGCTTATATACCTTAGTAACAGTTTCCTTGAGCCTAACATTAGTATTCTTGAGGTCAGCGGTGGCCCCATCCACCTGTAAGGGCAGAGCAAACAATTGTATTGTCAGGAAACCTACAGCATATTATTTTTTTTCCCTTAGACTAACGATTATCTGACAAAATGGGGTTAAATATCAAATTGCGGACCTTTGTATCAATTTCATCAACCAACGGAACTTGCCTATCCAATTCCTGAAAAAGATGCAAAGAATGATTAGTCTCTATTACAAGGGCAGTGTCACATAAGCATCAACACGATCTACAAACTAACCTTGTTCATATCATGAGCCAAATCCTTCAGTGTGTCCAAACCCTCTGATATAATGTCTAGGCCTTGATCCTGTGCATAACTTAGTAAACAGCTGACAATATGGTACAGACAACAAGCATCAAAATAATGCACAAAGCAAGTTGCTTGCCTGTTTCCTTTTCTGCATCTCATATTCTTCCCTAAATTGACTTGATTCTTCAGTTTGTTGAAAAAACCCACTGCCAAAGTTCCCATCTGCAAACAGTGTGACAAAGAAACCAATAAGAATCGGTAAGAAGGGCTCGTTCGACAATCATACACACAAGAAAGAGCACCCCCAATAATTAATTACCTGAGTCAAAATTCATTTTCTTGTGAGATGCTGAAGCAGCCCAGCCTCCAATTTGGTTGGCTGCAGTGGTGGTCCCATCACGTATTGCTTGAATTCTCTCTGGAAGGGCAAGTACCATATCGTTACGGACAGCCAGTTCCTCACTTGAAATCCCTTTGACCTGCTAGTACTATACTTTTCACTAGAAGTCTCGAACAATTTTGCTTCCATCATGATTAATGAGTTACAAAACCGAAAATCGTGGCATCGAGGGAGATGATTCAGTTAAATAAGAGAAGCGCAACGGTGCTAATCAAATCGCTTTTACTAACAGAGTGGAACTATTAGATCTATTTTTTCTCATTTCTTTTCCTAACAGCTCGTTATCTGTGCTACACTAGAACACAAAGATAATCCCCATTCTCCAGCAAATTGGAAACACATATAAGAAATTGCCATTAACATAAGCCATTTAGATACAAGCAATGGAAGGGCTTACTTCATTCAATCCAAACCTAATAGGCATTAGAGATTAGACACAAAAAATGTATCAAATTGGCATTCGATCACACCTGTGCGTACTACCTACAGGATTGGTTTTTTCTGTGCCTCCTCTATAATATGTCGTTGTTTTAGATCAATAAGATTTCAACTGTTACAAATTTCTATTTAGAGGACCTATTGTGCAACCTATCAGAAGGGCATCTACATGTCTTTTCTTTTTCTTTTCAACAATGTTGCTAATAGTTCCCATTCCCCAACGAAGCCGATGCAACTTAAGCTAATTGTTACTTAATATTGTGTCTCTGCAGCTATGCCAAAGCAAGATATTAAGAAATCAGAGCGCAACAATTTAGCAGTCCAGTAAAAGGAACGTCATGGGATGCATGATAATGCAAACCGATACATCTTAAGCACTTCAAAAACACACAGATATTAGAGTCCTATGCTCTATTGCAATTAGTAGGCATGTCAATCCATATACACAAATATCACACTTTTCCGCCTTGAATAAATTTTAAGAATATAATATGGATATGTGATTGCCTAAGTAGACAAGTGCGTCTGTTTCAGCTTTATAGAATTGTAATTTCTGCATAAATTGTTATACCCGACTAAACCTAACCATAAAAGGAATGAAAACAAACACCAAAAAACTTTTAAGGATTTAAGAATCATTAGAGAAAGCAACTATTAAAAAAAGGAGAAACCAAAAATCAAATATCACCTTCTTCATTGCCAATTTCTGTAACTTAGGAACTTCATCCATCAGCCACGCCTTCATCCGACGAATCTCAGCGTTCTTGGCCACAACGGTAGCCCTGTTCGTCTGCATGGTCACCATCTCTGATTTCTGCACATTCATAACACAAATAAGACCGCAACATCAACATGAAAACAATAGCATATATTTAAATGGAGAGCTGTACTCCCTCCTTTCTCCTTAGACTTTTTGCAAAATCCTGGGATAGATTCTCGTACACGCAAACATTTGGAATGAATTTAAACAGAAATCATGGATTAAACAAGTGTAAAAGCTACGGTAAAAATATGTCCGATATTGATGTTTACGTGTACCAAATTTATCCTACTCGATATCGCAAAACGTCATAGAGGACACAGAGCGGAACGGAGGGAGTACTATAGAGCCGCAGACGATGATCGTACTTCAAGAGTGGCTTGGATTTGGGAGTCGAAGGAGGCGAAGAGGCGGGCGAAGGCATCGTCGCCGTAGGCGTTGAGCTGCCGCTGCCTGTCGATGTCGTACTTCTCATACTTCTTGCATATCGCGTCCACCCGGAACAGGATGTCTATCACGCTCATCTTGTTGGTTACGAGGAAATTTGCACAAGGAATTTTCGCAAGGGAGCCATTGCTTCCTTCCGATTACCTGCGAGGGGAAAACGAGGCGCTCGCCGTGAATAGCGGTTGGAGAGAAATAGAGAGAGCGAGAAAGCGTGGCGGGAGATTTATAACTGTCCGAAATAGAAGGGCTCGTGTTGCCAGTTTAAAGACTAACGTTGTCACATGCTTACTGTTTTTTTTGGTTTTGCATTTTCATCTGTTTATGAAACAGTTAGATTTGATTGACATCTCACATCTTCTATACTTTTTAAACTCTAACATCATTTTTTTTAATTTTTATGATTAAAAAAATTGAACTAAATAGATGGTAAATTTTTATTGGTCACAAAATAAACTCTGACCCATAAACAGTCTCGTCATCTTTTTTTTTTTTTTTGGTAACAAGTCCTTATTATATTTATTACCAAAATATGTACACTTGGTATGCTTACCAATCCACAACTTCCGGTTTACAAAATTGATCAAAGGATCAAAAAACTACAATTTCTAAAGCAACTCACAGAAAACAAAATCCTATTTCTTCAGTATTTTGTCACTTATCCCCCAGCTTGCACTCTCTGTTTTCAGTTGTATTTGTCATCTTCCGGTTACTAATTCCATATCTTATCCAATTTGTGATCACCTGCCAACATTCATGAGTTATCGTCATCTTTTGTCAAAAATTCTTGTGTTTCTTTCCATTCATATCCCATATATTGTGGCTGCAAAAATCAATTTCTTCAATTTTTCCGTGCAGCTTTTCCCCCTAAACTTTATTGCTGCTTCTTGCATCATTTGATTCCAGGTATTCATTTGCAGTTCCAGGGGAATGTTTCCTACTACCAGCCTCCAAAGCTCTTTAGCATATGAACATTGAACTAGAAGATGATTCAAAGTCTCAAGTTGGTTAGAGCACCCATGCCCTCCTGTATTAAGTTCCATTCTTTTAGTTTTGTTCTTGTTCTCAGGCCACCTTTACAAGCTAGCCATGCAATCAAAGCACATCTGGGAATGTTCCCAGTAAACCATATTATTTTCCCCCATGACACAATCTCATATCTTCACCTTATACCATTCCAAGCTGATTTTACACTAAAATCACCATTAACATTTAAAATCCATATAACTCTATCTTCTCTCCCTGCATTAGGCCTTGGCATGACCTATAATGCATCATTGAGGTCTCTTAAAGCTTGAGATCTTAGTAATGGCAATCTCCATTCACTGTCTTGCAAGATGTCACTTACTTTGGCATTGATTTCTAAACCTCAATCATAAATGATTCTTTGGCCATACTCTTCAAGTACCTTCTTTTGGTTATGTAAAGAACATTTTGGTTATGCAAAAGCTAGGGGTGGCATAATGGATGGGTCGGTTGGGTTTGGGTGAAGATTGAATGGGCTGGTTATAAGTTGGTAGTTAACCCATTTAGAACCATTTAGTGGTGGGTTTGCTAGGTCATCTTTTAAATGGATTGGCTTAACCCATTAATCCAATAATAACCACATCCCATTTTTTTGTCTTTTGCATCTTAATTCTTAACCAATGAACGACAGAGTCACATTAAAATCCACTGCACACCAGACCAACACAGTAGCAACAAATTCACCAAAGCAATCGCAAGCACCATGAATCCACTGCCACCACCTGCAACCATCACTGTTACCATACATGCAACCACCATCGCGCAGCAAATAATCACCACCACATAGACGCCAACATACATTATAAGGCTTGTGCATAGTGAACAACGCTCGTACACAGTCTACGACTACTGTGTACAAGGCTTGCACGCAGCAAATAACTACCACCAAGTCAGATCCATCGTCTCGCCACCATCACTGAACCATCGCCGCACCACCATCGTTGCGCTTTCGCCAACCAACTCAGCCAATAGTCAAAGGGTTTGAAGATCACTCTAAATAAATTGTGGATTTATTAAGGAACATAGCAGATTTAAGCTGGTGGGATGGGACATTGGCGACTGGAGACGGCAGGGACGGCGATGGTGACGGCATCGACAGCAACTGAAGACGAAGGTGGGACAGGCATATCAAGCACCATCGTGATGGGATGACAGTGACTGGAGACGACGGCGACAGCGATGTAAAGTAAAGACGACGACGATGATGATGGCAGGAGATGACATCAGCAGCTATTGCGATGGCGGATTGGCCTTTGTGTCTAGTTGTTGCTGTGTAAACATGACGAGATGGTAGGGACTGGAGTCGGCGGCGGCAACAACGTAAATGAGCGCAGATGGAGACGGTAGCAATGGCGATGGCAGGAGGTGACACCAGTGGCGGTGGCGGCTTGGTCTCATATCTGGCTGTTGCAGTGTAAAGTTTGTAGGTTTTGAAGTTTAAGTGTCAAGCTTCTAATGGGTTGATGGGCACCCCATGAAAAACCATATAAAATCCATGGGTTACTAGACCCAGTAATTACTGACCCATTTAAATCCAATTAATTTAATAGGTAGGTTTCGATAAATATTAAGTGGGCAAATTTGGGGGGGTATATGGGTCTCAGTTGTCATTGCCACCCCAGCAAAAGCACATATGATATTTTTACTAATCTTCTGTTGAACGAAATGGGAAATGAAGACATTTAATTACGTTGATCAAAATTGTAGCGGCTACCAAAAGCTGTCACCAGATTTGTAGATAAAAATAAAAGTAGCGGTCTATTTGAACCAATTTACCACTTTTGTTTACCAATTGAAGGCTTCTTCACCTCGTCAAAGAGCTTGGGTTCTAGTCATTGTCATCGTGTGAGAAATGCCTTAGCCTATTGATTTCTCATGAGCCAGCAATCTACGTGTACGGATACTAACACAACGTCAATGGAAACACTGCCCTCCCTTCAACATTTTTCTTTTTGGACTCCAAAAGGCAAAAAAGGACTTTGAGGTTATAGCAACTCTGACAGATGAAAGTGACAAATCAATTAGGGGTGAGCATGGTTCGGTTTGGAGGTTAAATACAAAATCGGACAAACCAACCTCAGCTTGGAAGCAAAAAAAAAATTCGAAACTATGTTTGAACGGTTCGGTTTCTACGGATCGGTTTAATAGGTTCGGGCCAACTCAACTTTGGGCAAGTTTACTCCCAAAAATTAATAACTCGTACATGCTAATAAGCTCCAAAAAGCCTAAATGATTTATCATAATTGGTAACACTTAGTGAGATGTAGGCGACAAGTGAAAAATGTGTATTACGTCAAGGGATTTAGGGTTTACCCTATTTTATATGAATGGTTAGATAACTAGGGTAAGTGAAAATAATTAGAATGGGGTAAGAATATAGATAATATCATATTATATATGGTTGGTTCGATTTCTGCGGTTTAAAAGAAATTTGAACTGAACCGATCGAACAGAATGTACGGTTTGGGGAAAAAATGAATCAATTGATTTTTAGCTCGGTTTTGATATAAACGGATTGGTTAGTTTGGTTTTCACGGTTGAATCGATTTCAACGGTTTAAATACTCTCCCCTAAAATCAATGTACTATTAGGGGCAACATTAGCCTTTTGGATAGGATAGCATTAGCAAAAGATTTATACATTTCAAATGGGGATTGGGGTTACATTACAAGCACAATAAAAGCTCTTCTAATCCTCGTACCCGACATTAGCAAATACGGGTGAGTATTAAACCGTTAAAATGATCCAAACCGTTCAAACAAAACTGATTCAATTCAAACCGTCTAAAAATCTTAACAGTTCGGTTTGACATTTCTCAAACTAGCCTCGATTCAGTTCGGTTCTCGGATCAATTTTTTAAACCGATCATAACGAAATCAAATCAAACCGATCTGTTTATATTTTAATTTATTTTGATAATTTACATATACATGACACTAACGGAACTTTGAAAATTTAAAGAAAAGAAAACAATGAGAGTACTTACAACAAGAAAGTCCAGTGATCAATATCTCTTGTACAATCACTCATTATCTCTTGTATAGCAATGACAAAGGCAGAATTGTACTTTTATTTGTAATAATAATTGTATCTTATGTTAACAATAGTACTTAGACATTGAATGTAACAAGATATGTGCAATTTTGATAGTACACCCTTTGTCTGCATATTCTATCAATTTTTGTGCACCTAGATTGAGAATATTGTTAAATATTATGTGTTTCTCATTCTACCTTTTAGAAAGATGAGGGAAGGAAGTGGGTCAGAAGAGAGAAAATGAATTAAGGGAGTGTTAAATGTGGAGAAAGAAATAGTGTAAAAAGGTGAATCAGGAGAGAGAAAATGAGCTGGTGAAGAGAGTCAAATGTACAGAGAGAAATAAGTAAGGGATTCTAACCGATTGGAATCTCTCTTTGATTGATTAGTATGTGATATTCCGAATCCCTTGCAAGGTGATATTCTGATTTACATATACTGATATTGTTCCTTCATTAATCAAGTATTTCGTGCTACGTCTTATTTAAACTTGGATATGGAATGGCTATTAGCTCATTTAGGTAGAGCGTTTGCATCTTTACATACATGTCTATTTCATTGAGTTCATATGTTTATACGATAAAAAAAGATAAATATGTAAAAATATGTATAAAATCTATATTTATACTATATATAAAGGAGAACATGATTTGGTATTACATCTACCTATCTAGAATGGTTAACAAGTGACATTATTAGAAAAATTTTAAAAAGTGACACAAAATAAAAATCTTAATTAGTAAGTAACTACCTATAAAATTATGTTTAGTTTTCACAAATTAAAATTCATCAAAAAATAGAGTTAAAGTAAAATTTAAAGGTCAAGTTTAATACAATAATAATACTTTGCTAACTTATCTTTAGACATGTATGGCTAACTTATTATTATGTGATGCATACTTGAATTTTTTTTAATAATAAAATTTATACTATTAATTTCATTCTCGCATACGCATCGCGTGTGCCACAGTGACTTGTCTTTCTTAATTTTAAAAGTAAGCAACTTTCCGTTGATAGCGCTAGCAAAATGGGGTATTTTGCTAGCGCGATCTGGCCGTCCATCCTGAAAGATGGACGGCCCAGATCGCGCCTTTTTGGAAAACTGTCAGTCGTCCGCCATACAGTCTCGCGGACATGATTTTTTTACCTTTTTGCCCTCCTCCCATGTCCGCGAGACTGTCTCGCGGACGACATTCAGTTCCTGACATGTGTCAGGAAAAAGGCGCCCGCCACACAGTGTAGCGGACGACCTCTAGGCTGACACATGTCAGGACCTGTCCCGTCGGTCGTCAACTTTTGTTCATTTATGACGGCATCGCCGAAAAACTTCTTTTATGGGAGCTGTACAATGTAGCGGACGGCGTCGCTTCGTCCTTTACATATAACTCTCTCCTATTATAGATATTAATCAGATCGGGTAATCAGCTTTTATCAGTCCGCTATATTCTCTCTCTCTCTCGAACATCTAACCCAAGCCGCTACCCCATCTACGGCAACCCACATCTCCGGTGACCCACATCTCCGGCGACACCACCGTCCTCCCCTCAACGCCGACCTCGATGGCTTCTGGATCGGAGACCACCTACGATTTTATTGGCAACTTGCACCTGGCAGGCAAACACTTTTTCAAAGTCATGATGCCGGGATTTGAGAATGAACTTGTAGGCCATCCCTTTTTCTCTGTATTTTCGTGTGTTAAAAGTTTGATCTTTTGTTTTTCTTAACCAAAACTAACCTATTTTTTGTATTGTGTTTGGTAGGACATACCGGAAGCCTTTACCAATCAATTTACAACAATTCATGATAGTGCAAGATTATATAGCCGCAAGGGGGCATGGCAGGTTGAAATCAAGCTGAAGCCCGGCCGACCCCAAAAAAAGCAATTCGCAGAGGGTTGGAACGTCTTCGTGCGCCAGCATGGCCTCGAACTCGGGGACTTTGTAGTGTTTGAACACCTTGGGTGGTGGGATTTTCAAGTTGTAATCTTTGATCGGAGCGCTTGTGAAAAAATTTCGTACCCCAATGTGAACCCTAATTTATTATTAATAAAAAAATTTATGTTCTTGTTCATTATGTTTCCAAATTTTTTCTTGCTTAATTGTGCCTTTTTTTTTGCCTTGATATATTGAGATCGTTGATTGTGAATTGTACATTATTTATTGTTTATCGATATTGAGATTGTTGATTCCGTCGCTAAAACAAGTCTTCGGGCGTCAATTTATTAAAATAGCATTAACCTACTATGTCGCTAAAACAAGTCTTCGGGCGCCAATTTATTCCAATTTATTAAAACTGCATTACGCTACATTGTATAGCTCTACTATATAGCGGACACCAAAGTCTAGCTCTACAATATAGCGGATATAAGGCCTCCGCTTAGGCCGGGGTTCGGGAAGGTCGGAACTAAATGTCTGGTCCGTGCCAACCATTTTCTGGTCCAACACTTAGTTTTTTTTAAAAAGGTCCTATATATATCCGCAATACTATATAGCGGACAGTCCCGCAGAAGGTAGAGAGTCTCCAACACTTAGTTACTGTATATTGACCGTCCTCTACAAGATAACCGTCATTGCCGAAAAGGAGCAACGGGACATGACCTAACAGGTGTCAGCGGGCGCCAGTCCGCTACACTGTACAGCGGCCATCTTTTTGCTGTGTCCCATCAGGACTTTAATGTTGTCCGCTACATTGTATAGCGGACAGCAAATATATATTAAAAAAAACCCTAACTTCGACACTCTTCTCCATTCTTCCTTCCTACTCACAAATATTCTCAGCGGCGTTGGCAAGCAGATCTGCGCAATTTCTTCATAAGAGCAGCTTTAATACCCTAATAGATCACGTAAGTTCACAAAATCAATCATTTACATGTTTGTAATCTATAGTTGTGATCAATATTGCATTTTATGCGTGGTTTTGATTATGCATTGAGCATGTGCTAGCGATGATGAGGATTTATATATGTATGTATTTGTTCATGTGCTAGCGTTTGTAAAATCCGATTCCGTATATGTCTATATATCTATTATACATATACTCATATATGTTATCATTGTATGTATTATGCATGTGCTAGCGTCGTATTTTTGCGAGCGATTATCAAAATCCAAAACGTAAAATCCAAACTGAGAAGGTTTTTCCATAGTTTCAGTTGCAAAAAATGGAATTTACCCTGGACCAGAAGATCCATCCGTGTTATACGACCAAGCCAACCATATCAGTACGCTCATATGGGATGGTGGAGTAAGATACATTATTTATCAACTTTCTTATTATTACGAACGTTGTTTTACCGTTCATTTTGCTTAAATTGTATTTATTAATTCGTAGGAAAGAGAACTTCTCACCACCGTAGAAGTATCTCGCGAGTTCACGAGATGGAAATTGAACAAGTCCCAGAAAAAGATACTGCGTGGAATTGGGTTTGGGATTTTCACGCATGGGCAGATCTTTCAACAGCTTGACCGGGCCTTGATAGGTGCCCTTGTTGAGAGGTGGAGAAGTGAAACGAATACGTTTCACTTCCCGCTCGGAGAGATGACAATTACCCTAGAAGATGTAGGGTTCATCTTAGGGTTGCCGGTGACGGGGCGGCCGGTAATTGCTCCTCCGTCAGACGCAACGAATAAGAGAACAGCGCGGGACTTCTTCACTTCGATACCCCAGGATCAATTTAGCACTGGTGGTATAAAGTTGAAGTGGTTGGTAGATACCTACGGGGTTTTGCCGGAAAACTATACGGGCCGTGAGCTTGTGGTGTACACAAAGGCCTTCCTCTTGTGGGTGATGGGGGCAATTTTATTCCCAACGACGTCGAAGAACACGGTCAGCGTGAAATATTTACCGTTGTTGGGTAACCTGTCGGAGGTTGGGGATTATGCCTGGGGTGCAGCGGTTCTTTCGTATCTGTACCGAGCATTGCACAAGGCAACGAGGCCCGACTCCAAAGCCATATGTGCATGTCTCTCGCTATTGCAGGTATATCATATAAATCATGTCTTCGTTATTGTGTTTTATTTTTGTTGAATCGACGATATAAATATAATTTTTTGATGTTCTCAGGTGTGGTCTTATGAACACCTTGCTCCCGGTGCACCAACGCGTAGGGATGGAACCGATAAAGTCTGGCCTCGGTTGTGTGCTTGGGAGTACAGCCGGAGGGCTAGCCACTACAAGAGGAGAGTCGATCCCCATCACAACATTACGTACTATCGAGGGGAGTTCGACCGTCTATCTCCGGGCCAAATGCGTTGGGCACCGTACATACGTTTGGCGCGACGGGTGGGAGAGTCGTTCGTCTTCACGCTCTCCGGGTTGCAGCGCACACCCCTGATCCATTTCGAGGTCGCAGAGTGGCAGCTGCCAGACCGAGCAATGCGCCATTTTGAGTTGGAGCAGGGTTTGCCAGTCGATGCCCCGGATATGAGGGTTAACAGGAACCCACCGGATGTCGGAGTGTTTGGCACCGCCAATGCGTACGAATTGTGCGCGGCCGAAATAGAGCTTTGGACTTCTTGGCAGGACACACTGGCGGCCATCGTCTCGGAGCCTGACCCCGTTATCAGCATCGATCAGTACGATGAGTGGTACTACCGCATCACGCGGAGGAGAGTAGCCCCAGTAAACTTTGAACGTGGGGAGAGGTATGCGCCTAGGGGTCAGATCGATGAGCGTATGGCATACAATCTCGTAAGTTGCCCAACAAGTCTGACTTGAACCAAATTAGTTGAATATAAATGTCTGATTGAAGTTACTTATTTTTTATCTCTTTGGATGTAGGTTAATGCCTCGCTTGCATTCTTCCAGAAGTTGAGTGAGCGGAAGGATCTGGTGAGCGCAATGGGCGAGGATCTTTGCCAACAGGCTGCGACATTGGCTTTAGGCTGCGGGAATTTTTTGCGCCAAGCATCGGGCCAGTCTTCGGGAGTCAGCCCGGGAATGGGTTATACGGGCGTCAGCCAGGGATACGGTGATCCCTCTGGACAGGCTTCAGGGGTGAGTCAGGGAGTTGGTGGTCCCTCTGAAGCGGGGATGGGACAGGCTCAAGCGTCGTGGGGCGATTACAGCGGCCCCTCCTTCAATTTGTTCCCGGAACCCCTCTCTCAAGTCACGCAAGACTGGCCTTTCGGAAACTACGGTTTCTCCGAGGCACTGCCCATTGTCCCGTGGGCGGGACCAGTTGGAGGGCAATATCCCGGAAGGGAAGCAATATCAGCCGGCCGAAGGAATTGGAGGCCAATATCCCGCTCCCGGCGGAGGGCAATATCCCCCGATCGACCCCCGAGGGCAATATCCGAAAGGGCATCCAGCCAGGCCCCTAAAGCCGCATAAATGCGATCTAATCCGAGCCCGTTATTTTAGCGGGGCCCCCCAAGACGGAGCGTCGTATGACGTGGATCACCCGGAGGGCTTGGATTACAATGCCTCGTGGACAGAGATCGCCTCGCTGGCGCCGGGAGCTTGGTTAGACAGCGGTGTCATCTCGCACTACGTGCAAATTCTGAGGCGAAGGTGTCGGGAGCATCCAAACATCGGTCCGCGCGTGTTTATCTTGGATGCTTTTTTCATCAGCTCCTAGTACAAGAGTGGCACGACTGGGGCAATGCAAGGAAGGGGAGAGGCATGGCCCAGTGGAAACCGTCCCCTAACCTACAAGCATATCTTGCTAGGGATAGTCCAGTGAGCGCAAGTGTTGCCGACGTGTTTCTAATCCCCTTTTTAGGGAATGCCCACTGGTACTTGGTTTGCTACGAACCATTACAGAGCACGGTTTCAGTCGTCGACAGTCTCTACGATGATACCGACGTGATGCCTGTGATTGATATGTACCGAGGCATAGGCCAGTTGGATGCCATGGTAAGATCCTGTTTCCTTCTTATTGTAACTTGCATATTATAAAACTGATTAATCTTATTTTGCTAGCTATGTTTAATGCTTATTATGTTTCTCGCAGAATCTTTTTGCTGCCCTGGTCAATGGTAGGCGTCGGGAGAAGGTATCGCGCAGGCCGGTCCTCATTTTCCGATTGAAGAGTAGGCCCAAGCAACATAATTCCTCGGACTGCGGCGTCTTCCTCTGCATGTACATGGATTACATTTGCCGGTCTGAGAGCCTCAAGAAGACTGTCTGGAGCGAAGAATGCATACAAGACTTTAGGTATAGGATTGCTTGGCAAATTATGAATGGCCGGCCTAGAGCTATTAGGTTTATTGTAAATCCGTGTAAGGAACATCATTCCCGCGAGAGATGATGTTCCCAATTCACATTGTAACGTTACAACACTTTTTTTAAAAAAATTTATTGAATGCGATTGATTTTATTGACCGATATGATTTGTTGAATTCAGT
Source organism: Escallonia herrerae (assembly GCA_033070095.1). Classification (NCBI taxonomy): domain Eukaryota; kingdom Viridiplantae; phylum Streptophyta; class Magnoliopsida; order Escalloniales; family Escalloniaceae; genus Escallonia; species Escallonia herrerae. Next base: position 3,797 of record JAVXUP010005331.1, on the reverse strand, counting down.
TGAGTTTTTTATTTGTGGTCAGAGATAGCATTTTGACTAATCTGTGATTTAACGGTGGGAAACCAAGTGTTGGATATCTGTATCTGCAGGCCCAGTGTTCAAAAAAAAACCAAGTGTTCGATAATCAGTCTTTCTGCGGGGCCGTCCGCTACATAGTATAGCGGACGCAGAGAAGAGAACCAAAAAAAACTAAGTGTTGATAGGGGGTATTCTGCGGGGCCGTCCGCTACATAGTATAGCGGACGCAGAGAAAAGAAAACAAAAAAAACTAAGTGTTGGATAGGGGGGTATTCTGCGGGGCCGTCCGCTACATAGTATAGCGGACGCAGAGAAGAGAACAAAAAAAAAACTAAGTGTTGGATAGGGGGGTGTCTTTCTGCGGGCCGTCCGCTACATAGTATAGCGGACGCAGAGAAGAGAACAAAAAAAAAACTAAGTGTTGGATAGGGGGGTATTCTGCGGGGCCGTCCGCTACATAGTATAGCGGACATAGAAAAGAGAACCAAAAAACAAAAAAAAAAAAAAAACTAAGTGTTGTAGGGGGGTATTCTGCGGGGCCGTCCGCTACATAGTATAGCGGACGTAGAAAAGAGAACCAAAAAAAAACTAAGTGTTAGATAGTTAGGTATTCTAAGTGTTGAGGTGTCAGGTTTCTGCTATGCCGTCCGCTACATAGTGTAGCGGACGGTCAAACACCAAAAATATTCTAAGTACCTTAGGTTTCTAATGTTGTGCTGCGCAGTGTAGCGGACAGTGTAAGAAATCACATATAAAAAAATGAGAGTAAAGGTTATTACAAACGAGTCATTACTAAAATATTATTACAAAATGTCCGACACTTTTGATGGCTCATAAAAGATTATTACAAAATATTCAGTACACTAAAGTTCCACTGCAGCTTGTTCGTCCTCATCCTCGGCATCATCTTCTTCCCCGTCTTGCAAAGGCACTGGACTTATCCCCAGTGCCTTGTAATGGTTCCGCTTGTCGTGGTCGGTCATTTTGTTGCACAATGCACACCTTCTTAGCTTTTTTGGTTGAGTTGCCGTCTCAATAGAGCTTTTCATCCGCGTAGATCTCTTGCGGCCTTTCGTTTGCGATATAATTGGATCCGAAGGCCGGATATCATTGTCGTCTCCCTCCCCCGGCTCGTCATCTTCTGATCCCGTCGTAGGCTCGGTGTCAACCGCATTGCTGACTGAAGCTGCTTCCAATTGGTCGACGATGGGCTCTTGCTGCTGAGCTACCTCGAGGAGATGTTTATATCCGACCATTGTAGCAGCACCCTTTACGGACAAACGGGTGAACATCGTCACCAGATGATTATACCGCAACGTCTCTGATTCTTCAAAGTCAGTATACGGGTGCTCCGGAAAGGAAATGGTACCGTGCAACCTGTTTGCACCTTTCGTCCACCGTGGCAGGACGTATTTATCGGGGATTGTCCTGATATTCTTCTGTGTGAAAAACCGCAGAATGTGTCTACACAGGATGCCATGGAACTCAAACTTCTTGCAAACACATGTCACCGAGTCCGTCAATGTGTCGTGGGTCACCGTATAAATTCTGCGCAGCTTCTCAGGGACGAGGTCATTCACGAGCGAATAAACCTTGTACTCACGCGACGACTTTTCTGCCACCTTGTATATACTGTATCGGCCCGATTTTTGCAGCTCTACTTGGTATAGCAGGAAGATCTCCTTCGTATAGACTTTGGCACCGTTCAGCTCCAGCGGGGTCTCAAGCAACCTTCTCCTTTGCTTGTACGTGGTTGCAAAGTCTGCAGCCCTTTCTTTCACGAACAACGACGCAACCGCTTTTTGTGCGGATGTGACGAAACTCTTCAAATTGGTAGCTGTACCCACATAACTATCGAACGTGGCATTCATAGATTCACTCCTGCCCGTCGTTTTCATGCCCGCAGAAAAATGACTTCTCGTGTAAACGCCAATCCATTGCTCTTTGAGCCCGTACAAGTGCTGGAGCCACTCGTTGTCTTGCAATGAGTAATCCCGAACAAGCTTTTCCCACCTCTCCTCGAATTCCTCAATCGTTAATGACTTGAGGACGCATTTGTCAAAATCCTGTTTAAAGTCTGGATACTTTGCGTACATGTGATGCAGACGTTCCGGGTATTTGTTGCTTATGTGCCAAGTGCACAAGTTGTGTCGAGTATCTGGGAAGACGGTAGCAATAGCCTTCTTCATTGCCAAATCTTGATCGGTGATGATAACAGTCGGTGCTTTGAAGTTCATTGCTTCCAGCCACACCCTAAACAACCATTCAAAAGAACTCTCGCTCTCGTCCCTTAACAAGGCGAACCCGAACAGGATGGAGTGATAATGATGATTGACGCCCGTGAAAGGAGCGAACGGCATCGAGTACTTGTTGGTACGGTATGTGGTGTCGAAAGTCACGACATCCCCAAAATGCTTATAAGCTAGCCTCGAACGACCGTCGACCCAAAAAATTGTGCTAACTCGATGCTCGTCGTCAAGTTTATAGTCGAAGGTAAACTGCGGGTCCTCCATCTGCATCCGTTTCAATAGGCTCATTGTCGCTTGCGCATCATTGAGGTCATACGCGGCTCGTCTATGGGTTCGGACCGCGTTACGAACGTCTGTCGTGTTAAAGTTTAAATTTTGAATTCCCCCAGCCTGTTCAGCAAGAACATTAATCATGTCGGTAGGTCCTAGCCGCGCATCGCTCATTGTGTGAATTAGGCTCCTCGCGACCTTACCCATCTTCTTGTGTTGATGCATCTGACTCACCTTAGAAGGGGTTACTAACGGGTGATTGTGTGCCAGTTCCAGGCTGGTAATAAGCCAATGATCTTGTTTGGCTTTATAGCTTACGAACATCTTGACCTGGCAATTCGTGCGCGCAAAGCAATCCCGTCTTCTCCGCGCATACCCTATTTCGTCATCATCACTGTCATCGTTGCCTACGCGTGTCTCATTTTGCACTGGGTTTCTGCCCCTATGACACTCGTATAAGCGAGAGCATATCCTTTTCGATACGCTGCTTGTTCTTGTAGTTTTTATTCTAATGCCAAAACCAACCCTCAATGAATACGCTCGAAAACATTCTCCAGCTTCTTCCAATGTTTGAAAGGTTCGTCCTAGATACGGATCACTAGCATCTACGGGGGTGTTGGAGCTCGACACGAAATCAGACATTGTGAAACAAGACCTATGTAGAAATAGAACGCTTAACAATCAAATGCTTATTATCTCAAAATTATCTTGACGAATAGACCGATTTAGGATACCATATACATAATCTCAAAAGTGTCTCCATTTTGCTAATTATATATTTACTGAACATAACAAATTAAAATTACTAAGATAAACAGACAAATTCACCATGCCAAAATACAACAAACATATCTCAAAAAATTCGAATTTAAATAGGATACATGTGTCGAAGTTAGCGAACCTCAAAAAAATCGAAATTAACTACAATGAATTAGTTTAAAGTTAACAAATTAATTTCTAGAACATCACAAGTTGATGAATAGAGTGACAAATTTCTAGAACATCACCAAAGATCTATACTTTTTTGTCCAAAAAAAAATTATACTTTATCAGTCAATCCACCCAGAAAACTTCAGATCACAAACTTACCTTGCTTGAGTGAAGCTTGAACCAAGTGTTACTCGAAGCTTGAAGGGAGCTGAAAATGGAAGCAAGTGAATCTGAAGGAGCAAAAATTTTGCTGAAAGAGCTGAGAATTAGGAAGCTGAAAATGAAAGCAAGTGAATCTGAAGGCCGCGAAAATTTTGCTGAAAGAGCTGA
>JAVXUP010005330.1:0-20205 GCA_033070095.1 Escallonia herrerae | reverse complement strand
TCAAATTCGCATAAAATAAGCGGATTGCATCAGGATAATATAGAATAGTGTTCCTATCGGTGAGGCGATCTAGATAACAATCCTGAAGGCATCTAAGTACACCTATGTTAAAAAGGAATGGAGTATCCAGTCGCAAACCTGGAGTCAAAGGTGAAGAGAGTTGTGCAGAAAAGCGATCGGCAGCCTCGCGGTTCCGATATCGATTTTGATCAAACTCGACCGCGATAGGCTCGGGCTCGGGCTCGGGCTCAGGTGCAGCTCGTGAGCGAGATGAACTGGCACGTGCACGTTTCTCTCTTGCCATACTTGAAATAATCTAAACAGAGAAATAATAAATGTAAGATAAAAAAATAAAAAAAATGAAAATTTTTTTTTATTTTTTTTTATTTTTAAGATAAACCCTAATTTATGCAATTTTGGGAAAAATTCAATTTTGGACAAATTGAATGAAATTAACCACGTACAATCGAGTAATAGACATAACTAAGCATGAATCAAATGATGAAACATGCAATTGCATAAACAATTTGAAGAAATTTTGACAAATGAAGAACCCTAGTTTATGAAAATTGGGGAAATTCAAATTTTGCATGAATGCAAGTAATTAAACTATGTAGAATCATGTAATAAGCATCCCTAAAGATGAATCAAGCATTAAATCATATAGAAGCATGCTAAGTTGAAGTAGATCTGAAGAAATAATCTATGGAGAGCAATTCGAATTTCAACCGATTATGAACAATGTAGATGAAATGGATTAGAGAAAGTATGTAAATCATGAAGTAGAATGAGATTTGGGAGGATTTACGTACCAATTTCAAGCCAAACGGAGGAGAATTGAGTCCAAGGAGAGATGAGAGCCTTTTCGAAGAGAGAAGGAGTAGAGAGAGATTCTGCAGAAGAAGAGATCTGGGCACGATTTATGCCCTTCCCCCGTAATGCAGTCGACTGCATTCCCCAATGCAGTCGACTGTATTGACCAATGCAGTCGACTTCAATGCACAAAGTCAATCAGTCTAAAAAACAGATTATACATATGTATATAGCAATAAAAGTGTGCAAATATATTTTTTTATTTTTAAGATGGATAGATATCAATAAAACCAACGATGTCTGGAAAGGAAAAATTAACCAAAGCATGCTATAAGCATATGAGATAATGCTCAAGCATGTAACTAGCACAAAAATAACCTAGTCACATAGGTGAAGATATGCCAAGTTCTCTTCTAAGAGCGGTAAACCTCTTTGCATCTAATGGTTTAGTGAAGATGTCCGCTAGTTGGTGATTTGTGTCCACGAAATCTAGAACAATATCACCCTTTTGCACATGATCACGGATAAAATGGTGTTTGATTTCTATGTGCTTAGTGCGTGAATGTTGGATGGGATTTTTGCTCAAATCAATGGCACTAGTGTTGTCGCATAGGATAGGTATGTGATCATACTTGAGTCCAAAATCCAAAAGGGTTTGTTTCATCCAAAGAATTTGTGCACAACAAGCACCAACCGCCATATATTCGGCTTCGGTGGTAGAGAGTGCAACCGAGTTTTGCTTTTTGGAACTCCAAGAAACAAGAGAATGTCCTAGGAATTGGCAACCACCACTAGTACTTTTTCGCTCGGTTTTACAACCGGCAAAATCGGCGTCGGAGTAACCAACTAGGTCAAAAAATGATGTGTTTCTAGGAAACCATAACCCTAAATCGTGAGTGCCCTTAAGATATCTAAGGATTCTCTTTACGGCAACTAAATGAGATTCCTTAGGACAAGCTTGAAATCTAGCACATAAACAAACACTAAACATTATGTCGGGTCTACTTGCGGTAAGGTAGAGAAGTGATCCGATCATACCTCGATAGCGTTTAATATCAACATCCTTACCCTTTTCATCTTTATCAAGCTTTAATGAAGAGCTCATTGGAGTGTCAAAAGCATTTGATGCTTCCATGTCGAATCTCTTGAGTAGCTCTTTGGTGTATTTGGCTTGGTTGATAAAGATTCCATCCTCGCTTTGTTTGATTTGCAATCCAAGGAAGAAGGTGAGTTCTCCCATCATGCTCATTTCAAACTCCTTACTCATACAAGAAGCAAACTCTTCGCACAAGGATCCATTAGTAGCACCAAATATAATGTCATCAACATAAATTTGCACCAACAATAAGTCCTTGCCCTTAGATTTGATAAACAAAGTGGTGTCAAGTTTTCCTCTTGAAAAACCATTTTCTAAAAGAAAACTACTTAGCCTTTCATACCAAGCTCTAGGAGCTTGTTTTAAACCATAAAGAGCTTTGCTAAGCTTGAAAACATGGTTTGGAAATTTTTCATGCTCAAAGCCGGGAGGTTGAGCCACATAAACCTCCTCCGAAATAAAACCATTTAGAAAAGCACTCTTGACATCCATTTGAAAGAGTTTAAAATCTCTATAGCAAGCAAAAGCTAAAAGCATTCTAATAGATTCAAGTCTAGCTACCGGTGCATAAGTTTCATCAAAATCAATTCCTTCCTCTTGGTTATAACCTTGGGCCACTAATCTAGCCTTGTTTCTAACCACGATTCCGGATTCATCAAGTTTGTTTCTAAATACCCATTTTGTGCCTATAATCCTATAGTTTTGAGGTTTAGGCACAAGGGTCCAAACTTGATTTCTTTCAAATTGAACTAGCTCTTCTTGCATAGCAAGCATCCAAGATTCATGATGTAGAGCTTCGGAGAAGTTCTTCGGTTCAATTTGGGAAAGAAATGCTAAATTAACATGTTGTTGAAGAGAGTGTCGAGTTCTTACCCCACTCGAAGGATTACCTAAGATTTGATCGCTTGGATGATCCTTTTTGTAAGTCCAATCTTTTGGTAATTCTTGAGAGTAGTCCGAGTTTGAAACATCATTGCTTGCTTCCTTGTCTTCCTCTTGAGAGCTTGATTGTTGTTCTTCTTGAATAATTTCTTTGTGGTTGTCTTGTATTGTTTCACTTATATCCAAAGTTCTCATGTCAATATCCACATCATCTACATTAACAATGTTAGTCCTCCGAAGAAAAGGATTAGTCTCATCAAAAGTAACATTAATGGATTCTTCAACAACCAAAGTACTTTTGTTATAGACTCTATATGCCATACTATTATTAGAGTAGCCAAGAAAAATACCCTCAAATGTTTTGGAATCAAATTTACTAAGGTGATCCTTAGTATTTAAAATAAAGCATTTGCAACCAAAGACTCTAAAAAAGCTCACCTTAGGTTTCTTATCATTAAAAAGCTCATAAGGGGTTTTTAACAAAATTTTTCGCAAGATAACTCTATTGAGAACAAAACAAGCACAATTGACCGCCTCCGCCCAAAAGTACTTAGGTAAACCATATTCGTTAAGCATTGTTCTTGCCGCTTCTTGCAAAGACCTATTCTTTCTTTCGGCAACACCATTTTGTTGAGGAGTTCTAGGAGCCGAAAAATTATGTGATATCCCAAAGTCATCACACAAGGCTCCTATTTTTGAATTTTCAAATTCTCTACCATGATCACTTCGAATGTTGGATATCAAATATCCTTTTTGATTTTGAATACGTTTTGCAAATGAAGTGAACACATTTAGAGATTCATCTTTGGTGGCCAAAAAGAAAGTCCAAGTATAGCGAGAATAGTCATCAACAATAACAAAACAATATGATTTACCACCAAGACTAGTAGTAGGGATTGGTCCAAATAAATCCATATGAAGTAATTGCAAGGGTCTAGAAGTAGATACCATTTTCTTCGGTTTGTGAGAGACTTTCTTTTGCTTACCCATTTGACAAGCATCACATACTTTGTCTTTCTCAAACTTGATCTTCGGGAGTCCCCTCACAAGTTCTTTGCTTGAAATATCCTTCAAATGCTCCATATGCATGTGTCCAAGTCTTCGATGCCAAAGCCAAGATGTCTCACTAATAGCACTAAGACACTTGACATCTTGGTTAGCTAGATCATTCAATTTAATAGAGTAAACATTGTCATCTCTATTTCCTACCAAAATAGTTTCATTATTCTTCAAGGATTGTATAGTGCAATGAGAAGCCTCAAAGATTACTCTAAAACCTTTATCACTAAATTGACTAATACTTAGCAAATTATGCTTCAAACCTTCAACATATAACACATTCTCAATTGAATGTGGTTCCTTACCTATAGTTCCTTTACCTTTGATTTTTCCTTGTGCGTTGTCACCAAAGGTCACTTTTCCTCCTTCTATAAGATCAATTGAGGTGAAAAGAGATATGTTGCCGGTCATATGTCTTGAGCATCCACTATCAAGAATCCACTTCTTGCTACTAGATTTTGCTTTGAGACATACCTATAAGCACAAATCAAGTAGTGACTTTTGGTACCCATATTTTCTTGGGTCCTTGGGTGTTAGTCTTACATTTGTAATCTTGACCTTTCACAACCCACATCTTCTTTCTACCTCTAACATAAACAATTCTACAAGGACAATAATTAGTCGTATGCCCTTTCTTGTTGCACCAACCACAATGTGTAAATGGTGTACAATAGTTCTTTGGTTGTTTTGAATGAGTATTCAACCTAGCTTGTTGTTGAAAGATTTTAGGAGGTAAGGCCAAGGGATCTAATCCAAGACCACCTTTGTTTAGGCCAAATCTTTGGCGTCCAAGCATGACATCCAAATTGTTTTGACCATCAACAAATTTTTGAAGACATTTTTTCAAATCACAAATCTCAAGTTTTAAATCTTCATTTTGCTTTTCTAAAACCAAAGTCTTGCAAGAGATTTGTTTTGAGCTAGGAGTGTTAGCAATCAATTCAACCAAGTCATTATTCACATGTTTTACATATAAATGGTTGGAAATGCAATCATTCTTGGCATGCAACTCAATATTTTCCACTCTCAACTTCTCAATTTGCTTATTAGCCTCAAGGAGTTTTTTTGATAAAATAATATTTTTCTTAAAAATTTTCTTGGATTCCTCATATAGGCTATCATAAGCATCTTCGAAGCTTTCACTATCACTATCACTACCGGAAGAAGAGCTTACCTCATCATTTGCCATGAAGCACACATTTGCTTGTTCGTTCTTCTCAACATCTTCATCACTTGAATCGAAGTCACTCCAAGTTGGAGTATGTTCGGCATTCATTGCTTTTTCCTTCTCTTTGTTCTCTTTCTTGGAGAGTTGTCTCCTTTTAACTCTTTCCCATACATCTCTTCTTTCCTTCTTTTCTCTTTTGTATATAGGACAATCCATCTTCATGTGTCCCGGCTTGTGGCATTTGTAGCAAAGCTTCTCTTCGTTGCTAGCATTTTGTTGCCTTCTCCCACCATTCCTTCTAAATCTCATGAACTTTTTGAAGTTCTTTGCAATCATTGCAACATCCTCTTCATCAAATTCTTCTTCATCATCGCTTGACTCAAGGTTTGAAGATGAAGCTTTAAGGGCAATTGATGTAGGCTTCTTCTTGATGTCTTCTTGATCAAAGGTCTTGATTTGCATTTCGTACGTCATAAGTGAGCACATCAATTCATCAAGAGGAAAGATATTGAGATTCTTCGATTCTTGAATGGCGGTGATCTTTGCATCCCAAGCTCTTGGTAAGGACCTAATCACTTTTCTTACAAGATCACCATTGGTGAATTCCTTGCCCAATTGCTTCAAAGGGTTTACAATGTTAGTGAAACGAGTATTCATATCCGTAACGGATTCATTTGGAAGCATATGGAATAACTCATAATCTCTAAACAATAAGTTCATCTTGGAATCTCTAAGGAGAGAAGTTCCTTCATGAGTTACTTGAAGAGTATCACAAATACTCTTAGCGGAATTACACATAATGACTCTATTGAGTTCATTAGTGTCTAAAGCACAAACAAGACAATTTTTCGCTCTAGCATTCATACAAATCATCTTTTTATCATGATCACTATACTCCGATTTGGATTTTGGCTCTTCAACCTTGTCAACCACCTTTATCGGAATGTATGGGCCATTCTCAACAATATCCCACATCTCGTAGTCTTGAGACTCTAAGTAGATTTTCATCTTAACTTTCCACACACTATAATTGGTCCCATTAAACAATGGAGGCCTAGTGGTAGAACTACCCTCCATACCCCCAACGTAAGCCATGATCGATTAACTCTCTTGGCGTTACCCAATATAACAAGAGCCGAGGCTCTGATACCACTTGAAACCAATAAAACAACCCTAGAGGGGGGGTGAATAGGGTTTTAAGACTACTTTAAAAATTAACAAACAACAAACCTCAATCTCAATAACTCAAATAAGCAAACAACCAATCTCAACACAAATGTAAGACGATAATGTAAAGAGAGAAGGGTTTAGAGATACTTGACAAGGAGAATTAAATGGTTCGGCTTGATATACCCACAAGCCTACGTCCACCCCTTCAAGGAAGTCCCTTGAAAGGCCCTAGAATCCACTAGTATGATCTTCCTTACGGGTCAAGATCGAACCTCTTACAATCCCTTGATGCTATGCCCACATCAAGAACAAGCTTTGACAAACCCAAAGCTCCAAAGCTTGACAACCCCAAGCTTTGATACAAGAACCTTTCAATGAAGAAATGTGTACAAGATTTCACTCTCAAGAAGTAGATGAGTACAAGTTTAAGCACTAGAACAAGAGAGATGAGTGTATGATGACTTATGAAAGTGTATATCTCTCAAATGTAAGTTCACAATAAATGCTCTCTTGAAAAGGATGAGAAATCAATGAAACAAGAGAGATTTGAACAATTGCTTTGATCTTTGAGAATATGAAAGATAAGAGAGCTTTGAATGCAATTGATGAATCAAAACTATGCCCAAGATGAGTATTTATAGAGGTGGGAAAGAATATGACCGTTTGGAGTTAGGTGGAGCATTAAATGCGCCAAACGGCTATTGCAGTCGACTGCAATGTCCCATTGCAGTCGACTGTATTCCCAAAGTAGCCGTTGGAAATTCAAATTTCCAACTTGCAGTCGACTGTAATCCCAATGCAGTCGACTGTAATAGGCTACTGGAAGTATTGCAGTCGACTGCATTCCAATGCAGTCGACTGTAATACCTCACTGCCCAAGTTGCAGTCGACTGCAATCCAATGCAGTCGACTGCATTCCAGAAAATGCAGTTTCTTAGTTTTCAAAGAATGAAAAACTTTTATGCATGCAAGGGAAACCTATGGGCAAATTCTAGGTATACAGTCATCGTAACGATCATCTCTCTACGTCTAGTTTACAAAGAAGGAAATAAAGCATAGTAAAGTTCAATCGACGAAATCCTTCTTTGATGCGTTCCGTTGAGAGTCTTTAAACGATTTGCTCGTCTAATTTTCCATTTGCATGAGTGTGAGATTGTTCCTATTGCTTCATCAACTCAATGCATGTTAGACAGCATAATCATCAATGTTAGTTATCATCAAAATCAAATATAATCCTAGGTTAAATAACCGTAGGGTTAACAGGGTCCGTTATGAATAGTGTGAAATGACCAAAATACCCTTATTTCTTTATTAGTTAATGACCCCCTGTACTATACACGGTGTGCAATTTCCCCTTCTCAACTTCAAAATTAACCACTAAACCCCCTTACACTTACAGAAATTGGGCACATTAAATGGAAACCATTAAATTTAAATGACAATTTTGCCCATGACCCCCCCCCCCGTCCCCCCTTCATTCCCCACCCCCCACCCGTTAGACCAGTCCTCCACCCCATTCTGCGCTACCAGATTCATTGCAAACAATGGATTGCTGCAATCTGCACCTCCTCTTCTGGTCAACCCCGCTACAATTGGTGATTCACTGAGCACAACCACTGGTCTTTTTCTCCGACCACCAGGGAGTTACAAAAAAAAAAGGAACCACGATTGCCGTTGGTATATCACCGGCGCAACAACTACCATGATCAGCGTCACAGTAACCACCATTCTGGCCAACTCCCCCAACTTTATACTGTCTGGCTACACATCGTCGTGAGTTGCCTCATCGCTGCCATTTCCCACCACCTTGCATTTGCAAGCCAGTGGGGCTTCTTCATCGGCCACCAACCGACCGACGCAATCAACACCGGTAACATCAATCCCCACAGACACAGGCTATCGGCGTCTGATTGCCGCACATCCATCCAGATCCCTGCCACCACGATCGACGACCACGTCCCCAAATTGCAGGTCTAACCTCCGTCGTCATTCCACCCCAATCCACAACATCGCGCCAAGCAGCGTCACATGACCACCGTGACTGGCTACACGCCGTTGGGGCTGCACCAGATTCGCGATGACGTTGCCGCCACAGTCGCATGCGAGTAGCGTGTGTGTATGTTTGCAGTGGGTGCGCGTCTGTGTCTGGGTTTAGGGTATGTGTGTGTGTGTGTGCACGTGCGTGCGTGCGTGCGTGCTGGGTGTGCGTGGAATGTGTGTATGTGGGATTAAGTAAAAAGTCTGAGAGGATAGAAAAAGAAGTTGAAAGAATGGTATTAAACTTAAATAGGGTAAGGAAATAAGGGTATTTTGGTCATTTCACGAATATTCATAACGAACCCGTCTAAAGTGCCCAATTTTCGTAAGTGTGGGGGGGGGGGGGGGGGGTTTAGTGGTTATGTTTGAAGTAGAGGGGGGAAATCGCACACCGTCTATAGTACAGGGGGTCATTAGTTAATTACCCCTAACAGAATGGGCAAAAACGTCATTTACAAAAAAAAATCGTTAGTCAACGCGCGTGTTGACCACGCGCTGTTAAATTTAACGGTTTCTGTTTAAGGTGCCCAATTTCTGTAAGTGTGGGGGGGGTTTAGTGGTTAATTTTAAAGTGGAGAGGGGTAAATCGCACAACGTGTAAAGTAGAGGGTTATTCCCTACTTTCCCCTTGAATATTTGAAGTACTTTCTTATAGCTAAGTCACTACACAAGTAAGTGCATGACCTGGCCCCAACCCAACTAAAAACAAAAGGTTAATCATCATCAGTGTCAAGAGTTTATGACGGTCTCCAGAGGATTCGGTAGGGAACAAACCATGAAGTACCGTAGAAACTAGAAAATGGGAAAGTAGTCATTGCTAAATAATGCAGCTGTTGGATATAAAAACAACCCACTTTCCAAGGTTACATGCATCTTGAATTAACTAGTCACTTCCAAAAAATCCAACCTTCCCTTGTTGTCCCTCCGAGTGTGTCTGCCAATTCTCAAGCACATGCTTCCACTGAAGCCTCCACCAGCTCTTCAGTACCATCCACAATGAAGGCTTGGGTTTATAGAGAGTACGGAGGCGTTGATGTCTTGAATTTTGAGTCCAGTGTTCCGGTGCCAGAAGTGAAGGATGACCAGGTTTTGGTCAAGGTTGCTGCTGCTGCACTTAATCCTGTTGATTTCAAGAGGAGACAAGGCATGCTTAAGGCCACTGATTCGCCTCTTCCGGTAATTTCTTTCATTCTTGTAAAAGAGTTTCCCCCACTTCTGGTTCAGTGAAACTGGGTAGTGTTGTCAGTTTTCTTATTTTGGTTAACTTGAATCTGAACTATATTTTGTTCTGGCTGGGGGCTTGATGCTTCTTTCAAATTAGATTTTGTGGGTTGAGACAAAATTTCCAGCTTCTGGGATTGAAAGTACCAATCTTTATGTTGTCTGGGATTCAATGTATCAATTTCTCTGCTGTGTATGTCAATGTGGGGTTCCCCTTGTTCTATCTGAAGGTTTGATGTTTCTTTGAAATTTAGAACTTGTGGTCCTAGACCTATTTCTCAATTTTTGGGATTATATTGTACTCAATTTTATTTCAATATAGGGTGTGCCACCCAGGGTGGAACCAGAAATCTTTTTCAGGGGATGCAAAAATTATATTTTGAATTCATCAAAAAAATTTATTAAAATAATATTAAAAATAGAGTACATGTAAAAAGCATACAAAAAGTATTATTAAGTTTTATGAGAGTCATTAAAGACTCTTTACGAGGTTGGTAAGGACTTTGGACCAATACGCTCGTTGAATTTTATCGCGAATATTGGGACTATAATCCATAATATTCGGACACAACTCAAGATCTGCAATAAGCTCATCAGAGTTGAAATCATCATGAATTCTACTTGAATGCCCGGAATCAACATCCCGATATACAAGAGGAGCCTTGTCCGTTACTGTTAAAATTGAAGACTGTAGAATACTATCTTGATTAGGTTGCGAGGATTCTGCCAATTTTCATTTCTTTCTAAAAAACTTTTCTATTCTCAAAAAAAATAAAAAAAAAATGCACACACATATTGGAATAAAATCTCAATATCTCAAGTTCTCAACACAAATTCACATAATTAAATAATTATACATTTCAAGCTCAAGATCAACCTCCCAAATTTTAAATTAAATCACATTCCAAGATCAATCTCCCGAGCTAAAGCTCCGCCTCCCAATCTCAACACAACATCAAATTCTAACAAAACAGTACATTTTCAACCTCCCAATCTTAAAATTAAATAGCCAAACAAACTCAAGCTCAACGTCTCATTCCAACACAATTATAAACTATCTATACACCAAATTATGAATTAGAAAAACAATTAGCAAATTAAGAATTAGCAAAGCAAATCAACCAAATAATTAAGGTGTTCCAATTCAACCAATCACCAATAATTTCTGCAATATAATCAAGACATACTCTTTCAACAACTAATTAAGAATTGACAAACAAATTAACCAAACATATTTTTTAAATCTCTATATAATCACTGAAATTAAACTAAAATTAAATTAACCAAACATATATTTTAAACCTCTATATAATCACTGAAATTAAACTAAAATTAACATATTAAACTAAAACTAAACTATTACCTCACAGTGTAAGATGGCTCAGAGTCATAAGAGTCACAGACTCACAGTAGAAGTCGAAGAGCCTCGTCGCCTGAGCCTTCCTTCAGTCGCCGTCGGCGTCAGATCTGGTCGGGGTTCATCACGGTCGGAGCCTCGTCGTGGAGTTTCAGATCTGGTCGGCGTCACGGCCTCGCGGTGAGTCGGTGGCCATCGCCAAGCCGTTAACGGTGACGGCCTGAGCTCAGTCCTTACCGGCGGTCACAATCCTCATGGTCGCGCCCGCGCGGGGGGGGGGGGGGGGGGGGGGGGAGAGAGGTGACTGCCGTCTGCAGACTGGTGTGGAGTCTTGGTGCAATTCCCGAAAAAAAAGTTTCCCTCAAAAGTTCAGGGGGTGCTGCCCCCCCCCCCCCCCCCCCCCTCCCCCCTATTACCACGTAGTTCCACCCCTGCTGCACCTCATTTGTGAGTCGATCAATCGTAGACCTTATATAGTGTAAAGTCCTAGATTGTGTTAGAATGCAGTTTATATCTGATCACTTCTGACTAGGTTTGTATTGAATGATGTACTAGTTGCTTTTGGCATACTAGGGACTAGACTCGTAATCCGCAATCACCCTCATTAGACTTGGCTGATTTTCAGTAGCCTCATAAACTTTAGTATAATACTGATATTTTTTGGCGTCGTAGAAAGGACACCATAAATAAACAACTGTAAGTGGCTTGTAAGCCCCGAAGACTTGGGAAATACGGAACTAATGTTGGTTATATCTGATAAGAGAAATTTACGTGAGACCTTTCTATATTGGAGAAAGGGGAGAAGGAAATCAGTACTACGAGTCGTGTAAACTGTTTGTCTGGTGCCTTCTTTTTGCATCTTCTTGTATTTGCTTACTATGATCCGTTCACTCAACCCCTGCTGCAACTAGTTGGAAATTGCTGATTAGTCCATCTCAAAATTGGGTGTTTTGGGCACAGACGATTCCAGGTTACGATGTTGCTGGCGTGGTAGTAAAGGTTGGTAGCCAAGTGAAAGGCCTAAAGGAAGGAGATGAAGTATACGGAGATATTAATGAGAAAGCACTGGATGGGCCTAAACAGTCAGGCTCTTTGGCAGAATACACTGCTGTGGAGGAGAAACTGTTAGCTCTGAAGCCTAAGAGTCTAGATTTTGCTCAGGCTGCTGGTCTCCCTCTTGCCATTGAGACCGCATATGAAGGTCTTGAAAAGTCTGGATTTTCAGCTGGTAAATCTATCCTTGTATTGGGTGGTGCTGGTGGAGTCGGATCCCTTGTAGTGCAGGTATGTGACTTTCACGGTTGTCTTTTTCCTCATCTGACATGATATACGATTAAGATAATTCAAAGCACACAAGGCTACATACTAATTGCCTTAGTGCTAACTGTTTGAAAAGTGTAGATTGTATCGACTTTATGATCCCCAGAATAGACTTTCATTAACTAGCTGCAACAGTTGGTGTATTGATGCTCCCTTATTTGCTGATCGCACCCTCGTGTGGTATAGGTTATGCCACACCCATGCATAGCAGTAAATTGTCCACTTATTTGATCATGGAATTGCCTTGCACAAAAAACGGAATGCATACATTCCCGACAGTAAGCTTTAATGGCATGCATTTAATTTGAAATCCCTATTGATGCAGCTGGCGAAACACGTATTTGGTGCTTCAAGAGTTGCAGCTACTTCCAGCACTGGAAAATTGGAGTTGCTGAAAAGCTTGGGTGCTGATTTGGCAATTGATTACACAAAGGAGAACTTCGAAGACCTGCCAGAGAAGTTTGATGTAGTCTACGACGCAGTTGGTGAGAATTGATTACGCATTGCAGCATTCTTTCCTCTAGAACCAAAGAAAACTAATTTGCCACATGCCTACGGTGAACAACTTAACAATAGAAAAGCCTAGACTTGACAGATCAACGTTAGGAAAATCTGCCTCCACATCTGAGGAAAGGTGATGACCGACAATGCTGTTAGTCACAAACCTTAAAGAGTGCTAGTCTAAAAGGCAAAACAAACCTTGTAGACGGTCTCTTGCGCCATAATTGAACTCCAGTTGATCCTGGAGATATGTTCCTAGCACCGTTCAAACTTCTGTATAGGAAACACCAGGACTTCAATCATATTGTTTTCACCCTTCATTTCTGCTCTGTCACGAGTGTTACAAACAGTGGCGGAGCCACGCTTGTACGGGGGGGGGGGGGGGGCGCTAATGTACCCCCTCAGATTTTAGGGAAATTTTTTTTATATATATAGTTTTTTTCACTTGCAATCAAACAAACCTTGTTTGGATGAAGCTCTACTTTTAGTGAGGACGATGGTCTTGGACAGAGAGAAAATGGGAGAAAGATTGGGAAAAAGAAGGAAGACCAGAGAAACAAGGAGAGAAGAGAGAGAGATCTAAGAGTTGAGGAAAGAGCACCACCTACTTACACATCAAAAAGAGAGGGCCTGGGGTTGGTGTATCAGGTTCTTCTCTAAAAAAAAGGCAGGTTTGCACCATTTTAACAGCACCATTCACCTCCCATCTGTGAGTATGCGTAAACAGATGAGGAAAAAAAATCCTAGAGAGAGACAGAGCTTTTTAGAGGGAGATAAAGGTTATTGGGGAGCCTGGGTGGGTAGGGGCGTTGAAATGGGGGCGGGGGAGGGGTGCTGAGGTACTCTGCACAAAGCTGTCCTTGAGGTACTCTACAACAGTTTCTTCTTCATTCTTTATTGCTGATTTTTATCATGGAATGTTGGAGGAACAAGTGTCCTTTTTGGCCCCTGATTTCCATCTTATTATCGCTGCTATACACAGTAACATCCACTGCTTCACTTATCACTCGTGGAGAAAGTTTTGCGTGGTGTTCTTCTTGGTTTGAAGTATATACGATACATTATTAAATAATTAAGAAGGTACTAACAAGTTAAGAAAGTGCACTATGTTTTTGTGTATTATTTTATTTATAAATTTTTTTACTGATTTTGATATATTTTTAGCACCTCCTGAAGTGAAATTCTAGTTCCGCCACTGGTTACAAAACACCAGATAACGTCCTAGCACTCCATGACAAATGACCTCGTATTTTTTTTTGTTGCTTAAATAACAGGTCAATGTGATAGGGCAGTGAAGGCAGTGAGACAAGGGGGCAGCGTGGCGGTCCTAACTGGTGCAGTCACACCTCCTGGTTTCATATTTGTTGTAACTTCTAATAGCTCCGTCTTGACCAAACTAAACCCGTATTTGGAGAGCGGGAAAGTAAAGCCGGTGGTCGACCCCAAGGCGCCGTTTCCATTTTCTAAAGTTGTCGAAGCTTTCTCTTATCTTGAAACAAACCGAACTACTGGCAAGGTTATTATATCTCCAATCCCATGAATCTGTTTTCCCACTTTCAGACAGAATTAGTTGATGGCAGAGTGAATAAGACTTCCTATATGACTTGCAATAAAAGATATGTCAATGATCAAGGATGCTTCTCCTTTTTCTGCTTATTTTTGTTTTCACCATTCTCTCTTTGGCTGAATCTAAGACCTTTATCGACAAAGGCAAAGCAAATGTCTTCAAGGATACAACAGAAGCAGAGATATTACAGAACCCAGTCTAATCCAGTTACCTTCTTTCCTAACTTTTCATCCATCTAGCTTTTGCCAATTTTTTTTTTATATATTTCTTCCCATGATGACATGTTGCACAATAAAACTCTCATGCCCTGTCTAAGTTGAGCCAGGCCTTTCTTCTTTGCTTAGAGCAGAGTGAGGGCGTTAGAACTAATATAAGCTTTCCTCATTTCTGACGTGGCAGACTGAGGGCCTTAGAACTAATATAAGCTTTCCTCTGTTGTGATGTTACATATACTTTCCTTGGTACAAACAGTCGTCTTCATGATTGCACCCCTCCGTAGTCCTTTGAATCTGATTCCTATGCAGAACATGATATTTACAGTCGTTCCTTTCTTCGGGCTGATTCCTTTTGGTCATAGCACAGACTTTACAGTTTAAAGGCGAATACCCCATGCACATTGCACTGCTGATATCCGAACAAGCAAACAAAATAAGGTGACGCCAGGAGCTTCAGATAGGCATATATCAGCATAGAATGAGGAATCCCCATTCTTTATAAAGCTCCCACCCAGTTTAAAGAGCTGCTCCTGCCTATCTTGTTCCAACTCATAACTCGCTAAGGAACAAAGGCGCACGAGAATAACAAACATCTGTCCAACTTTTGAATCTTTCTCTAGTTGAAATTCTCCGTCTTTATGGAGCCAAATGAGCTTTGAAAGGTGCTCACACTTGACTACTGTTTACTGACGATTAACCGACTATTTTGGCTCGTTTACCTACTTGATAGTAAGAGAGTATAAGAGCTACAGTCTAGATCTTTTCCTCTCCTCGGGGAGATTGTGGGTATTTATGTATGCTTTGGCCAAGGGTGGGCACTGGCAAGCTAACCCATCATCTTACAGCATAGAATGATACATATCCTTGCAACTGATAAGATTCAGAAGTAACAAAAGAGAAAGAGAGAGCCTAGGTACAAAAATAAGATCAAGAACAAAAGTACATATCATAGGCCCGATACAAGCCCAGCAAGTAGCAAGACTTTATTGTTAGGGAGAATACTTTATCTGGAAGACATGTACATCATGCACAGTAAAATGAAAACTTCAACAAAAGAAGCCGATGAATCGAAACTAGAGGCTCTCATACAGATGTAATGCCAAAATCGAGATTCCATAGCTCAAAAACTCCGTGAACAAAGTCATAGTGTCCGCCCTTCAAAGAGAGTGTCTTCTTCAGGGCGCCCTCCCTCACGAAGGGATATGTTAAGAGGTTACCTAGTGACACATTTACAGCTTCCTGCATTTTATTCACCAAAGGACATTAATACTCGGATAATTTTTTGTACTCGGTGACCATTAAAAAAAAAGATTCTCAGCGACTTATCAACTTGAAGGCTAACTGAGCGATCATACCTTCTCACAGTTCTTGCACTGCTCTACGAAATCCAAACCGTCGAACTCTGCCTTTACCTTGTTTTTTGCAGACATACAAATTTTGACCCAGTTTTCGATAAATTCACTGGAAATTTTAAGCATTAGTTTACAAGTCTATTTCATTCTATGTGAAGCCAAGGTACCAAAAGCAAAATCTCAACCAGGGAAGGAGAAACTCAATCTGGAAGTTCTGAAAGCCTAGATAATAAATGGTTGAACATAATGCAACAAGGCTTCAAATATGAATATAGTTCAGTTATGAAGCTTTACCTAGTAGTGGACCCATCCTCTGCGATAGACATGAGCCCCTTTATCCCACCACAAAGGCTGTGGCCAATCACCACAATATTCTCCACCTGAAGTACATTTATTATTTGTCATAAACCCAAGTCTAGAAAGAAAGGAAGAAAGGATTAGCAGCCATTTAATCAACTAAATCACATTTGCTTCTTGGGCTCCTTAAAAATGGGAACCAAAAACATTAGTGCAATAGCCTAAGGAGAAAACAATGAAGTGTATGACCTGCCCCCACCCACCTACAAACAAAAGGTTAATCACCATCGGTGGCAGATCTGTCAGGGTCTCCAGATCAATCAGCAGGGAACTTGCCATGAAGTTCCCAAAGAAAAATGGGAGAGTAGCCCACTGCATGCTAAATAATGCAGCTATCGAGTATAAAAATAGCCCACTGTCCAAGGTTATAGGCATCTAACTTGAATTAACTAGTCACTAATTCTAATTATTGTATATAAAGGAAAAGAACAAGGCATCTTTTTTGGGTATCTGATGAACATGTTCCTTTAGTTGAGGCATTAGAAGCAAGTAAAAGTCAGAGTAAGAGAGATATTAGATTCACACTTTTTATCATTACATACATTCGTAATAGTTTGAATTTAGCGCTACTCAAGAATTTAATCTCAACGACGTTATAGTTAACATCGTAAAACACTTCGATGTAAGATAAATGGAAGACGATAATTTGTTGATATAATCGGATATTAACAAAAAATTTAACGGTGACACTCAAGTCTTATCTTTCCGGTTAATGGCAGCTCACTGTTATAAAACCTGTTGATTGCAAAGTTTTCAAGCATGTGGGGGCAAGCCTACGAAGTCGGTCTTGTCACACTGCCACAAAGTTCTCCCCCACAAAGGGAGACACTTTTATTAAAGAGATGCAACTGGACGGGCAAGAATAAAGTTTGGGGTACCAACCGAAAGGCTTTAACGTATTCACCTTTAGATGCAGCACTGCATATTCAATAGCTGCCCCAACTCCCGAGTGTTTTGTCTGCAGCAGATACGAAAGGCAAACTCAGATAAAGAATATTATCGTACAGAAGTTATAAATCATTGCATGCCCTATTGGGCTAGCCTTTAAGATTAATTACGTTTTTTTTTTGGGGTCAAATCATTGATTACATTGTTGGTTAAGGGGAAGTTGATTCATTTTGCTGTTGAATGCAAAGGAATAAGTTCCTTCATGCTTTTGGGCATGTTTGCACGATAAGGCAAAAAGAACAAAGAAATGCGCCCACGTTAGCTGACAACATATGTATTTTTCCGTGAACACCGATTTAAAAGATTAAGAATAATATCACTAAATTCTTTGAGTTAAGAAACAAATTGAAGTCAATGACTATTTTGCAATAATGTCACTTATGCTATGTGACCATACATAATGTTATGACATTAATTTCTTTTGATGAAAAGACCTTCTTGCCATCCATTTTTCTCACTGATCGGCTCTCCTTTCTCTCATATCACCACCTCCTATTTAAAAAGGAAAAACAAAAAAAACAAAGTACCAGCTGTCCATCACCCTCCTCCACCACTAACCACCCTAAATCTCTACTCTCTCTCTCTCTCTCTCTGCCACAATCACACACACACACACACACACACACATAATCCAGTGCACTCTCACAAACACATGGATTAATGCACATAGTCACACACAAAGTTCGACGGCACACAGATCCACACATTCAAGCTTAAAATGGAGGCTATGCGTGTATCTCTGTCTTGGGTGGGGGGGGGGGGAGTGGGTTTCTGGGTGTGGGGTATGTGTGTGTACGTGCGCGTGCTTGCGTGTGGGTGTCATGTGAGTGTGTGGGTGTTGCACGCGTGTGTTTGGGTGGAGAGTGGGAGTGTGGGAGGGGAGGTGGGGGAGAGGTGCCGAGCCTTGGGAGAGAAGGAAAAAAGACGAGGGAAGGGTGGGAGAGAGAGAGAGAGAGAGAGACCCGCATAAAATACATATTTAATGTCTTAAGGATAGTATTGATGTTTTCAAAATACAAAATTATCATATCAGCCAAAATCATTAGTTAGGATCGTGTAACTCTAAAGTTGGCAGATCTAATAAAAATGTTTCACAACATGGACACGATTGTCCACTTTATGAAACCTATATCTTTAACTATAATTTAATTTCACCTTAAAGTCATAGAGCTTAGTGATGTTATCCCAAAAGATTATACAAGGTTGGTTTCTTGACAAACCTGATCATATGCAGGCACCATGTTGGCAATGTTTCTGACCATAAAAGCCTCGCCTGGCTGGAAATCAAGTACGTGTGATGGGCAAACTCGCGAGTCTGAGCACGCAAACACGAGGAACTGCATAAAAATAGCGATAAAAAAAATCAAATTTCACCCAAAAGTGAAAGCCAGCATTTTCATTTATTTTCCAACTTTTGCACTCTCCAAACCATCTTTCTTTTGGTTGGCTCCGTAACTCTCTTCTTTATGAAG
The DNA here is from genome assembly GCA_033070095.1 of Escallonia herrerae. Taxonomy (NCBI): domain Eukaryota; kingdom Viridiplantae; phylum Streptophyta; class Magnoliopsida; order Escalloniales; family Escalloniaceae; genus Escallonia; species Escallonia herrerae. Next base: position 1,670 of record JAVXUP010005330.1, on the reverse strand, counting down.
TATAAAACACCTTTTCAACATCTGAGAAGCAAGCTTTTAAGTGCACTTTAAATGGAAAAGGAACCGAGTGTAAAATCCTGATAACAACTGACCTTTGGGCTTTGGCCCTTGCTAAGCTCGCCAAAGAGAGCAGGATACTTTCTGAAAATTAAAGACAAAGTAAGTAATGATCAAAATCTATCATTAAGGTACTTGCAAGCTTATAAAAATGCCAGCAATACAACACAAACTTATAACAAAATATATTATTCACAATCAGTTTATCATGCTAAAGTAAGTAACAAGGACTCTGTAACTCTAGTTATGAATAAGGTCCAACTTAGTGCAATTAATCCAAAATTCCACAATGGACCAAAGTAGAAATAAAGAATTGTTAATAATAAGATAATAGATAATTTTTATAGCATTTTTTTTTTCAATTCGGTAAGCTTTCGGATAGAACAACTTTGCCATGATTTACAACCTCAACCATAACAAAAAATTTTAATTAATCACTTAGCATACCACTGTAAAAACAAATTCTTTAAAAGTAAATAGAATAGCGTCATCATCGTCGTAAGCGTCGCTTCACTTAATGAAGGCAAACCGTTTCGCAGGAAGATTCCAAAAAACTTTTTTTTCAAACAAAAAATATAAAAAAAAAAGTCAGTAAAGTACAGCTGAGAACGTACTCATATTTCTCTTTCTTAAAGTGAGCGAACCCGGCTTCAATCCGCTGAACCGGGTTGAACTTGTTGGCAGCCGTGGCTTCCAACTCGGCCGTCAGCTGCTTAATCTTGGCGGCGGCCACGCCCTCGAGGTCGGCCTTTTCACTGCAAAAGTGGAAAACGGAAATAACAGTCTTTGGTCAGAGAATGACACTCCGTGTGGGACCCACTTGTTGGTATAAAGTTGAAATGCAATAATTTTGGTCTATTTTCGTCTACTATCTACAAATTTTAAAGTTATTTTTTTTATTGTTAAACAAAATATATTTAGACTATAATGCAGTTCCAGCGGTCATTGAGAGTTTGAAAAAATTGTGAAAGGTATAATAATAGACTATTTTAAAGGAAAAATGTACCTCTCCTCCTGTTTAATTTTATAATACCAATGTGCCAAAGGAAAACAATATCAATTAAAAAAGAGATCTTGAACAGAAAAAACAAAAAAGTAATCTAATTTCTACTTATCAAATAGAAAAATAATTAATCCATGAACCGCAAATATTTTTAGCGGCAAAATTTATCTGAGGTCATTGGAAGCCCATTAGAGGCGGAGTCCCCACACGGGGGAGGACAAACAGTAAGGAAATTAAGTATGCCAATTTCCGTTGCGATTAATGCGGGTGACACCGAGGTGGACAGAAGAGGACAGCTTCGTTTTTTATAATCACGGAAAAGGTAATAATCAAAATGAGAAGGGATAAGAAAAAACAGCACCTGAGAAGCTTCTTTAGTCCTGCAATGGCGTCCTCGTATGATGAACCTTTTGCCATCTCCTCTTTCTGAAAGTTTTCCAAAGATTAAGGAACGGAATATCAATCAAAACTCAAAAGACCAAAACGTTAATCCTGTTAATTACTGGCCCAAAAAAAGTACGATCATAACATTTACAACCAGCAGACATAATCATATCATTTAATTTGTATGCTGCATTCACTTGATTAAGACGATTCAAATCCACGGATT